>PVKC010031072.1:0-14639 GCA_004027635.1 Crocidura indochinensis
TCCATTGTGTTCTTCAATTTGTCTACTGAGTTTTTCAGACCTGTTATTTCACCTGATATTTCAGTTTGGAGTTTTCTGATTTCTATCTTTATAATCTCTTGATTTTTATTAGTGTTCTGATCTATACTTTCTTTGAGTTCTGTGAGCATCCTCACTATTTCTTCTCTAAACTCCATTTCTGAAAGACTGCTTAGGTGGTGGGCCATTGTTGGGTCATCAGAGTTTCCATCTTCATTCTCTATGGGTGATGTTGCTCTGTGATGTTTTCCCGTTGTCACGCTTGTGCTGTGGGTTTTTCTACATGTTGTGGTGGTATTCATTGACTAGGTGGAGTGCGAGGCCGCGAAGCGGAGTGGCCGCACTCCACTGCTTCGACCACTTTTAGGTGGGATTAAGGGGCCCAGCAGAGTCAGCTTTATCCACAACTCCGACCTGGAAGGACTCACCTCAGCTGAGGCAAGCCGTCAGGGGACGAAGGCCAAAGAAGATCAAAGTTCCCAAGTTGAAGCAAGCTGGGGGAAGTCCCCTAATGTCTGCCGAGCTTAAGGGGCCCAGAAGAGTCTGTCTTATCCACTACTCCGGCCCGAAAGACACACTTCAGCCGAGGCGCGCCCTCTGGGGATTATTTCCAGAGAGGATCACAGTTCCCAGGTTGAAGCAAGCCGGGGAAGCCTCAAAATGTCTGCCGAGCCCAAGGGCCCAACAGAGTCAGCTTTATCCGCGACTACGACCCGGAAGGACTCACCTCAGCTGAGGCAAGCCGTCAGGGGACGAAGGCCAAAGATCAAAGTTCCCAAGTTGAGGCAAGCTGGGGGAAGCCCCCAAATGTCTGCCAAGCTTTGGGGCCCAGCAGAATCTGTCTTATTCACAACTCCGGCCCAAAAGACACCCTCTCCTTTCCTTTCATCATCCATATCTTGCTCAGAGCAGTAATTTCCACTTTCAAATCATAGTGTTCTCATCTCTACTCTAACTGCACTCTCCCGCCATTTGGCAAGGTCCTACATGAACTCATCTCTATTGTCTTCAGATGTAACATCATACTGTCCTTTTATACTCCACAAATAAATATTACCATTCTATGTCTGTCCCTCTCCCTCTTTCTCATTTCAGTCAGCATATTACTCTCCATATTCATCCAAATATACCGTATTTATTCATAGTACAACGCACAAAATTTTCTACCAAAAAAAGAAATCAAAGTTTGTGTGCGTGTTATAAATGAGGGCTGGGGTGGGGGTGGCAGTGGCGGCCGGTCCAATGAGGGCACAGGCGAATTATGAATTCGCACTGCGCCTTTTTTGGGTTGCAGTCACACACTGTACACGAGGGCACAGAAAAAAAAATCCTCAAGAAACCTGGCCTCTCGTGACATCCTGGGTTCAAACATCATGAGAAGACAGACCAAAATAAATGATCATTGAGAGTTTTTTGAAGACAGGCATCAGCAATAAAATGGACGGCACAGAAGACGACCTGCTGTGGAATTCAGACTCAGAAGAAAGCGAAGAAACTGGAGAAACAGATGTTCCTGCCAACTGGGACACTAATGAAAAATTAACTCAGAGAAGAATGGGAACTCTTTAGTTGTATCTGATGATGAACCTGACTTTGAAGCATTTTAAATAAATATTGTTATCAGTAATTTTATTTTGGTATTGTGTTTATACCAGTTTACATTGTCAATAAACAATTTTTATCATGGCTGCACATGTTCAACAATGTTTTTTTTTTGTCAATTACAATGCTTGGCGTGAAACAAAATTTTATACCCATTTTTAAGCGAAAATTAGGGGCACAGTTATACATGGGTGCGCGTTACACTCGAAAATATGGCAAGAAAACTTGGTGACTTTATGTTTTCCTAAAGGCTGTGTAGTATTCCACTGTGTGGTTCTGCCACAGTTTCTTTATCCACGCATCTGTCCTCGGGTTCTTGAGTTGTTTCCAGATTCTAGGTCTTGTGACTACTACTATAACAAATGTAGGAGTGTTTTTCTGCATTTGTTTTTGGGCCCTATGTTTTTTTTGTTTGTTTGTTTGTTTTGGTTTTTGGGTCAGCACTCAGGGTTACTCCTGGCTCTATGCTCAGAAATCGCTCCTGGCAGGCTCGAGGGACCATATGGATGCCGGGATTCAAACCACAGTTCTTCTGCATGCAAGGCAAATGCCTCCCCTTCATGCTATCTCTCCGGCCCCCCTATGTTTTAGTTTGTTTGTTTGTTTTTACAAGGAGTAGTATTGCTGAGTTGTATGGGAGCTCAATTTCTAGTTTTTGAGGTATGTCCATATTGTTCTTCCCACAAAGACTGGACCAGTCGACATTCCCACCAAGCAGTACATGATAGTTCCTTTCTCCCAGCACCCATGCCAGCACTGGTTCTTGTACTCTTGATGTGTGCCAGTCTCTGTGGTATGAGATGCTATCCATTGCTGTTTTGATTTGCATCTCCCTGGTGACTAATGATGTGGAGCATTTTTCATGTGCCTTTTGGCCATCTATATCTGTTCATCATTTACTATTTTTGGATGTTTCTTTTTCTTAAGTTCTAGCAGAGCCTTTATATAACTTATTACATATTAACCCATAATCAGATAGGTATTGGGCAAATAGTTTCTCTCATTCTGTGGGGAGTTCTTGCATCCTGGTCACTGTTTCCTTTGAGGTGCAGAAGCTTCTTAGCTTAATGTAGTTCCAGTTGTTTATCATTGCTTCCACTTGTTTGGGCAATGGTATTTCATCCTTGAAGATGCCTTTAGCTTTAATGTCTGTCTCCAAGACATTCTGTGCACATTTTCATCTATGTACCAGTCTCAGGTTTGATATCAAGGTCTTAAATCAATTTATTTTGTTGGTTTATTTTTGGTTTTTGAGTCACACCCAGCAACACTCAGGGGTTATTCCTGGCTCTACGCTCAGAAATCGCTCCTGGCAGGCTCCAGGGACCATATGGGATGCTGGAATTTGAGCCACTGCATGCATTCATGCATGCACTGAATTCGAGTCCTTCTGCATGCAAGGCAAACACCTTACTTCCATGCTATCTCTTCAGCCCCTTTGATTTGATTTTTGTTCTTGTTCTTTTTCTTTCTTTCTTTCTTTTTATTCTGGCTGAAGTGTATTACACAGAATTATTTACAGTACATAGTGACTATGACTGAAGGGCATTCCCACGACCAATGCTGTCCTCCCTCCACTCCTGTTCCCAGCATGTCTCCCATATCTCTCTCCTTTACCCCCCAGAATACCAGTGTAACTGGTCTCCACTTTACAGCTTGTTGTAGATTGGGTATCTATTCTGTCATTGATTTTGGGTTTGGTGTTCCAGTCTGGTCATTTTTTATTTGCACTGCATGTTCATATGACTGGTCCTGGTATCATCATTTCCCCCCCTCAGTTTATGAGGCTGAATGATTCAAGTTATACTATTCTGTTGGAGATAAAAAAAAAGATTAAGGAAAAGAGAAGAAAAATTTGGTATCAACTACTAAAAAAAAAAAACAAAAACAAAATAAAACATCAAATAATATTCACAAGAGTGAAAGAGAAAGAAAAAAGTGGAAGGAAAAGGAGAAGGAAAATAATATAAAAAACAAACAAAACAAAATAAGAAAAAGGAAAGTTGGAGTGGCAGGGTTTGGTGTCCCCTCCACACTTTTTTTTTTGCATAGGCACAGTAAGTATTGGGGAAGGAAGGAAATTCCCGTGACCTAAGAGATTCAGGGTTTCTCCACTCTTGAAGCATATTGTCATGGGGACAACCACTGACTCCATACATACTCATTGCCATATCCCAGGGTTTTTTTGTGGTGTCAGGAAACTTTCCTCTTGGTTGTGGATGAGAAAATCAGGCCACTGTAGCTAGCAATCTTGGTATTTGCACAGGTCCTAGGACAAGGCCTAGGATAGAGTCTTTACAGTTCTAGAGGTTCTATTCCATCGTTGTTGGTGTGTTCAGTTTTCTGTATCATGTGCTCCATGTTTTTGCTCGTTCCCTAAACTGAAGTCTAGGAAATTATGTTTCCAAAGGTTCTGCTCAGTCTCTGTTGTCAAAATTGGGCCTCTGTACTAAGAAATCTTTTTTTTTTTTTTTTTTTTTGGTTTTTAGGCCACACCCAGTGACGCTCAGGGGTTACTCCTGGCTATGTGCTCAGAAGTCGCTCCTGGCTTGGGGGACCATATGGGAAACTGGGGGATCGAACCGTGGTCCATCCTAGGCTAGAGCAGGCAAGGCAGACACCTTACCTTCAGTGCCACTGCTCGGCCCCTAAGAAATCTTGATTTTTGTAAGAGTCCTGGGCTACAGCCTAGGGTAGGGTTTTCCTTAATGGTCTCAAGGTAAGTTCTGCCCAGTCACAGTTGTCAAGGTCAGTTTTCTGTAGTTAGTGCTCTTATTTTTCATAGTTCAAAGGACGATACCTCTTTTGATTTCCAATTAGTGTTAGGTGATGTGATAGGACCTCCTGGTTTTAGGTCAAGTTGTCATTTCCCCGCTGTCCTCGTTGTCATATTAACACTGACACAAGTAAATCTCCCAATGGAGCTTAGTTCCTGGTGTTGTTGCAGGGAGTTCTATGTCTGGGATCTAGGGTTCAATAATGGACTAATATTATCCAATCTCGTGGAGACTGAGTTGTATCCACATGACATGACATATGTTCAGGATGGGAGGCACCCTTGTATAAAAAGTGTGAGTTTTTATCCTTAGAAGATAAGATCTTGTTTCTGTGTCTATGATTTCCCCTTATTTACTGTGCCTATACAAAAATGTACGATGTCCTTTTGTATTACAGGTGCTATTTTGGGTAAGGATGACAGGCTACACACACAGTATCTGTGATGTGGTCTGAGCTTTTATCCCAGGCAAGACGTTTTCTTGGTTATTGTACCAAGCAGCACCAAAACTGGTGAGGATAGAGAAAATATGTATATATAAAAAATAGAACAAATAGGTAAAACTGAGATTAAAAAGTAAATTTTAAAAAAGGAAAAAAACAAAAGGTATTTGAAGAAAGCAAGTGATGGGGGAGGCTATCTGTATGTTTAGAAATACATATCTTAAGATGCATTATTATAAAGGTATTACATTTACATAGGCAATATAGGACTCCCAATTAGGTCTTCTGAGATATTCTTTGTTTTGTTTTTGTTTTTGGGCCACACCCAGTGACGCTCAGGGGTTACTCCTGGCTATGCACTCAGAAGTCGCCCCTGGCCTGGGGGACCATATGGGGCACGGGGGATCGAACCGTGGTCCGTCCAAGGTTAGCGCGGTAAGGCAGGCACCTTTACCTCCAGCGCCACCGCCCGGCCCCCTTCTGAGATATTCTTGTGGGGAGTGAAAGCCAAGGCCCTTTTTGGTATCATAGACCTTGGTTAGAGTTTGAGGTGTGGTTTGTGGCATTTCAGAGTCCTGTATTGTCCTTGAGCTGATTCCGGTATCATGCAACAGTCCACGATTTGATGGAGGTGAGAGGGGCCACAAAGCTTGAGTCAGCAGGCATGTTGGTTGTGCTTTCTTGCGGAGACATGAGATGGGGGATCGAGAGGGTGTCTTTCATTGAGGAGCTGGATGGTGGTCTGTTGGGGCAGGAGGTCTGCCCTCAGTTAACCCTCAGTTAATAACTGAGGGTAAAGAGGCTTAAATAAGGGGAAGATAACAAATCCGGGTTGGGGGATGAGGGAGTAGAAGGGTCTCTGGGCAATATATGAGGGGCTATATACATGGTATAGATGAATTGTTTATGGATAAGGCTTGGTAGTCAGAGAGGACCACTGTATAGAAAGTAGAAAGTAACATTCACATATACACTGACTTCAGAGATATATTTGAGTGCTGTCCTCCATATATAGGGTATTCCATTTGCTTTCCTATAAATAGTCAAGAATTGGAATATTTTTGGATGATGTTAAAAAGGGTATGTGGGGTCTCTGAGCCCAGCTCTTGTCTGTGCAGTTTGTGGATACATAGGGGTGGAGTTTTCCTCCCCACTCATCCCCTCAGGGCCCAGGTTACCAGATCTGGCCGTGAAGGCCATTCTGGCATGGGGGGGGATCTGGTCCCCCGGACTAAGTGGTCAGTCTTGGGGGCCTTTGGCTAGCTGTCCCACCCAGTGCTCACAACATACCAGTACAAGAGGAATCGAACTCCTGGCATGTGGGGTCTCTGAGCCCAGCTCTCACCTCTGCAGTTTGTGGATGCATAGGGGTGGAGTTTTCCTCCCTCATTCTTGTTCTTAAAAAATGATATGAGTTTACTGCATGCTGCTAACCAGTTTTCCCAAAACTTGTTGAAGGGGCTTTCTTTCTTCATATTGCAATTTATTTATTTATTTATTTTTGGTTTTGGGGTCACATCTGGTGGTGCTCTGGGGTTACTCCTGGCTTTGTGCTCAGGAATCACTTCTGGCAGGGGCAGCTAACCATATAGGATGCCAGAATCAAATCAGGGTACGACTTTTGAGAAATTCTGACTTGTCCATGGTTCTAATCAGAAATAAGAACATTCTTGTGTGGGGAAGGTTGGGTCACATCTGGTGATGCTCAAGGGTTACTTCTGGCTCTGTGCTCATAAGTCACTCCTGGCAGGTTCAGGGGACCATATGGAATGATGGGATTTGAATCGGGGTTCATCTTGTGTTGGTCATCTGCAAGGCAAAGGCCTCACCACTGTGCTATCGCTCCAACCTCAGAAATAAAAACATTCTAAGCCTGTAAGAAAACAGTGCTTTTGTCCAGAGAGAGATTCAAGAATGTTTTTTGTTGTAGAAAGCAGTGAGTTAGTAAGTGCCAGAAGGACCAGCCCATGGTAGGAAGGTATGTCCATGCTGTCATTTGCAAGGCAAATGCCCTTCTACTGTGCTATGCTTCGGCCCTTCATTTTGTATTTCTTACCCTTGATCATATACCTACTAGAGGGACAGTCTCAGGATATTCAAGTTTTGTCCATTAATCTGAGAGTCTGACTTCATTCTAATTCTTCTAATTACTGCTGCTTTATAATGGTTTAAATCTGAGTAAAGTGATGCCTCTCATCTTCAGTGTTTCCCAATGATTGCTTTTGTTATTCATGAAACTTTATTGTTCTATATGAATTTCAGGAGTAGTTAATCTCTTTCTTTGTAAAATGCCATGGGTAACCTTACAGAGATGCATTAAGTCTGCACTTCTTGGGAAGTATTGCCATTTTTATGATGTTAATCCTCCCAATTCATAAGCAGGATATGTGTTTCCATTTTCTTGTGTCCTTTTTTTTATTTCTTGAAGCAATTTGAAATTTTCTTTTATAGGTCTTTTACCTTTTAAGCTGATTCCAAGGCACTTGATTTTTTGAGGAATAATTGTGAGTGAAATTCTTAAAAATATCTCCTTTCGGGGTCGGGCGGTGGCGCTGGAGGTAAGGTGCCTGCCTTGCCTGCGCTAACCTAGGACGGACCGTGGTTCGATCCCCCGGTTCCCCATATGGTCCCCCGTGCCTGCCGGAGTGACTTCTGAGCGAATAGCCAGGAGTAACCCGTGAACGTCACTGGATGTGGTCCAAAAACTAAAAAAAAAAAATCTCCTTTCATTATTTGTATATAAGCCATATATGAAAATTTGCATATTAATTTTGCAGCCTGCAACCTTGCATACTAAGTTACTGTTTCTAGAAGCTGTGTGTAGTCTTTAGGATTTGTCATGTTACCTGAAAACAGGGAGAGATTGACCTCTTTCTTCCTGTGTGAATGCCCTTGATATCTTTTTCTTGCCTAGTTGCTATGGCATATACCTCTAGTACTATACTGAATCAACATGGCAAGTGTAGGGAATTCTGTCTTATGCCATATCTTAGAGGAAAGACTTTAAATTCACATTGAGTATAGCGTTTGATATGGGCTTGTGGTAGGTAAATGACTTTGACTATATTGAAGGAAGTTCCTTCAACTCCTATCTTGTTGAGAATTTTTACCATGAATGGTGCTGAATTTTATCCAATGCTTTCTCTGCATCTGCTGATATGATTTTTCTTTTATTGAAATGATATATTGATGTAACCCCTCCCCCAACTTCCTGTCTATCTTACCTGGATGGGTGGGGCCTGTAGTTGGTAACAAAGGAATTGCCTCAGGGAAAAAGCAGAGAAGACGGAGCAGAGAGATGCACCAGGTAGGGAAGAGAGAAAGGTTGGGTGCAGAGAGGCTGATTAGCTTAGAAGCCTTGTGAGATATGTACTTGGTGGTTAGGGCCTTAATAAAGCTCTTGAACTTCATCTGACTACTATGTCATTTCCTCCCCCTTACCTTGATACCTACAGACCTGCCAAGCCAAAGAGGCTGCAAGCGCTGGGCTGGGCTGAGAAAAGCCTCACCATCTATCCACCACCATCTAGGACTTTATAATTAATATTTAATACAACATATGATGTTGATTGAGTTGTATGTATTAAACCATCTTTGCATCTCTCAGATAAATCCTACTTGGTTATGGTGTATAACCTTTTTGATGAATTGTTGAATTCCATTTGCTAGCTTTTGTTGAGGATCTTTGCATCTGTGTTCATCAAGGATATCAGCCTGTAATTCTCTCCCCTTCCCTCTCTGTCATGGTATTTCTTGTTTTCTTTTAGTATCATGGTGATGTTAGCTTCATAGAAACTGGGAGTGTTTCTATTTCTTCAATGTCCTTGAAGAGCCTGAAAAGGACTGACCAGTAGGTCCTCTTTAAAGTTTTGAAAGAATTCACTAGTGAATCCATCTGACTCTGTCTGGACTTTTGTTTTTGAGTTTGGGTCGCCATTTCAATTTCCTCAATAGTGATAGGTCTGTTCAGGTATTCTACATTATCTTGGGAGGTTATAGGAATCTAAGAATTTACCCATTTTTCTAGGTTCTCCCAATTTTCAAAGAAGTTTCTGATTATCCTTTGAATTTCTGTAGTGTCTGATATGATATCTCCCCCCCTTTCATCTGATCCAGTTAATTAGGCTTCTCTCTCTCTCACTCTCTCTCTCTGTCTCTCTCTCCGTCTTACTAATGGTTTATAGAGCTTGTTTTGGGGAGGGGAATCCAGTTCATTAGATTCTTCTCTAAGTTTTATTATTTCATTTCCCCTGCATGCTATCAGTTTATTTTATTGGTCATTTTCAAATTTCTTTTTTTTTCTATTTTGTTTTGTTTTGTGGCCACATCCGGTGATGCTGAGGGGTTACTCCTGGCTATGCACTCAGAAATCACTCCTGGCTCTGGGAGCCATATGGGAAGTCAGAGATCGAACCTACCATTAGGTCCATCCTGGGCAGCAAGGCAAAAGACCTACCACTGTGCTATTGCTCTGGCCCCCAATTTTTGTTTTGTTTTGTTTTGTTTTGAGCCACTCCTAGCAGTGCTCAGGGGTTACTCCTGGCTCTTTGCTCAGAAATCGCTCCTGGCAGACTCAGGGGACCATATGGAATGCTAGGTATGGAATCAGGATCAGTCCTGGATAGGTCACGTGCAAGGCACACCCTATCAGTGTGCTATGGCTCTGGCCTCTCATTTTCCAATTTGTTTCTTTTTTAATTTACATTTATTTCTTTTTATGTTTTTTGGGCCAACTGGGTAATGTTCAGGGGTTACTCCTGGCTATGTGCTAAGAAATCGCTCCTGGCTTAGGGGACCATATGGGACACTGGGAATCAAACCATGGTCAGTTCTGAGACAGCCGTGTGCAAGGCAAATGCCCTACCACTGCACTATCACTTCAGCACCATCATTTTCCAATTTCTTAAGCTATTCAGATAAATTATATGTAGGCCCTTTCTTTATTATTATAGCTTGCAAAGCTATAGATTTCCTTTTAATACCACATTTCCAGGGTCCCACAAATTCTGATAATTTGTGTCTTCATTTTCATTTGATTCCAGGAATCCGTCTTTTTTTTTTTTTTCATTTTTGTTTTGGTTTTTGGGCCAATCTAGTGGTGCTCATGTGTTACTCCTGGCTCTGTGCTCAGAAATCACTCCTGACAGGCCCAGGAGACTATATGGGATGCTGGGGATCGAACCCAGGTCCATCCTGGGTCAGCCACATGCAATGCAAATGCCCTACCACTGTGCTATCACTCTGTCCCTTGATTCCAGGTATCTTTTCCTTTCTAATCAATTGTTCAATAGTGAGCTGCTTCATTTCTGGGTGTTAACGTTGTTTCTGTTTATAACTCACTTCCATTTTCAGTGCATCATTATCTGAGAAGATGGATGATAGTTTTATTTGCTTGTTTGTTTGTTTTGGGGCCACCTTTGGCAGCATTCAGGGGTTACTCCTGGCTCTGCACTCAGAAATTACTCCTGGCAGGCTCTGGAACCTTATGGGATGCCAGGGTAAATACTCTACCCTTTGTACTATCACTTGGCCCCTGGTTGGGACAATTTCTATCCTCTTGATTTTATGGAGGGATGTATTGTCCCAGCATGTGGTCTACCTTGGAGAATATCCTATGCGTACTGGATAAGAATGTATATTCAGCTTTTGTGAGGATTAAAATCTACATACCTACTCAGATCTTCTCTTCCACTTCTTCCTTCAAAGCCAGTATATCCTTCTAGAGGATATACTGTTTGATCTAAGCAAACAGCAGTATTGAAGCCTCCAACTACTGTGAGGTAAGTAGAGACCTTTGGAATAGTTCCCATTTGTTTCTATTCTCATTGTGTGCCTTTTTCCCCTTCCCTGGGGCAAGAGGTTTTGTCTGGATCTCAATAAAGGGGAGGCAGGAAGGCTGAGGGGGAGAGTTATCATCTCTGCTTGTGGTTCCACGTGGTGGAGTGTGGATTATTTATTACAGAGTACTACAACCAGACCAACACCTTCTGTCCTCCTCCTATAGGAGGTATGGGATTTCCCTTCTTTCCTTGGAAACAGTGGAACAATCAATCTGCACCCTCTTCAGTCAGGTCAATTAGCAGTTAAGTATTTTGTTGGTCTCCATTTGATGAACATATGTTTAGGAGTGTTATTTCTTCCTGGCGTATATGTCCCTTGATTACTAAAAATTTTTTTTAAAATTTTAAAAAAGGGCTCAACCTTTCTGAGTCTGACATTTATGTCATTTGATATTAGTATGGCAACTCCAGGCGATTGGACACACAGAGACCTTAAAAACACCGGCAGCCACACGCTCGGCCTTTTCCCGCCTCTTCTCCGCTGAGATGCTACACCGAGGAACCCCCGAACCACTAAGACCAAGGCGTCTCCGGAGACCAGCCTCTGCCTCTTTTACACCGAGCCAGCCGCCAAGACCAAAGTGACGCTAAGACCAAGGCGTCTCCGGGGACCAGCCTCCTTGGACACACAGAGACCTTACAAAAAAACAACAACAGCCATGGGCTCTGCCTTTCCTCTGCCTATGGGTGACTGTCCTTCCACTGTAACCTTACCTTACCCTCTTTCTTTGTATCTTTGTTCTCATAATTAAAAATTAAAAAAAATTATTCAATTCCTTTGCCCATTTTAAAATCAGATTGTGTGTTTTCATTAGTTGAGTTATAGGATTTCTTTCTACATGAAAGATATCTTCAGGTGCTGAAATGATAGCACAAAGGGTACAGCACTTGTCTTGCAGTATATCCACCCAGGTACAATTCCCAGCATCCCATATGCTCTCCCCAAGTACTCTTGAGACTAATTCCTGAGTGCATAGCCAGGAGTAAGCTATCTGAATACTCCTGGTTATGGAAAAAAAACCTTCATTGCTGTATCATTCGCCTCACACAAAGCCAACCTGGGTTCAATCCCTACAGTGCATATGGTCCCCTAAGCCCACAGAGTGATCAAGAGACAGAGGTAAGTCCTAAGTACCACCAGGAGTGGCTTCCCCCAAATTATATATGTGTATATATGACTACAAAAATGGCATTCCTTAATTATACACGACTTAAAAACTTATCTGTAGGCTTGCCTTTTCTTTTTTTTTTTTTTTTTGCTCGTTGGTTGGTTTGTTTTTTTGAGGGGGAGAGGCCATACCTGGCAGCACTCAGAGGTTACTTCCCCTGGCTCTGCACTCAGAAATCACTACCGCAGGCTCAGGGAACCATAAAGGATGTTGGAGATCGAACCCATATCAGCCACATGCAAGGCAAATGCCCTCTCCACTGTGCTATCGCTCAGGCTACCATATTTCTTAGTATCATTTTATGTACAGTGCCTTTTCATTTTCATAAATTCAGCAAATAATTTATTCTTTTCACCTGTGCATAAAGCATCATATTCCATCAATCACTGAAGACCAATGTAATGATGCACTGCTCTTTATTTCTGAGGTATTTCTTGTTTTGCCTCTTACATTTAGATCTGTAATTCATTCAGAGTTAATTTTTATACAAGACTATAGATATGAGTCCAGCTGAATTACTGGCATTTATATACTGAGATTCTACTGAGTGTTCTTGGCATGCAGCCCAATATCCTGACCTTATAAATGAGATTTTGTCCTTGGCCTCCACACATATCTGTCTCTATCTGTTTTTATGCTGATATCAGTTATTCCCACAGAACATTGTAGTGTGGTCTGAAATCAGAAAATCCTCCAGTATTGTTTTGGAAGTTCTTGTACCATGTGAAATCCCTGTAAATTCCATGTTATTTGGGGGGGGGGATTTTTCAAACAGTGCTTAGCCAGTCCCAGGACTATTCTCAGCAATACTCAGCCTCTTACAACAAAACCAGTAACTGGAAGCAACCATGATCACTTCCAGGCATGCACTCTGGGTTTTGAACTATCACCTGGCAGTACAATATGAGTTTTAGGGAGTTTTTCTATTTCATCCCCAATGTCAATGGGATGCTAATGGACAGGGAGTTCAATCCTGTGCCTGCAATTGGCAGGTCATGCTGGGGAATCTTACACATTTACAACACTACTTCCTTAGTCCCTGAGTGCAAAGCATTCTCACTAATTGGGTTGTCTTCATTTCTCAGCAGTGATTTGTGTTCATAGTCCTTTGTCTCTCATAATTCTACTGTAAATCACATTGTTTGCTTCATTCCATTCCCAGATTGTGTTGTTTGTCAACCCATTTACAGCTGACCTTTGTGCACTGAATTCTTAATCATGATTGTTTGTTTTTGAGTCACACACACACCAGTAGTGATCAGGGCTTACTCTAGGTTCTGCACTCAAAGAACGCTTCTTTATTTTGGGGGGTGGGGGTTTGGGCCACACCCGGTGATGATCAGGGGTTACTCCTGGCTATGCGCTCAGAAGTCGCTCCTGGCTTGGGGGACCATATGGGAAACTGGGGGATCGAACCGCGGTCCGTCCTAGGCTAGTGCAGGCAAAGCAGGCACCTTACCTCCAGCGCCACTGCCCAGCCCCAGAGAACACTTCTATTGGAATGTGGGGCCCAGGGAGACCATATGCAAGAGAAACGCTATATTTCTGGCCACAAGCTAGTGGCCTTGAGTGTTAACTGTGTTCTTTTTTTTTTTCTTTTCTTTTTTTGGTTTTTGGTTTTTGGGTCACACCTGGCAGTGCTCAGGGGTTACTCCCGGCTCCATGCTCAGAAATTGCTCCTGGCAGGCACGGGGGACCATATGGGGCACCGGGATTCGAACCGATGACCTTTTGCATGAAAGGCAAACGCCTTACCTCCATGCTATCTCCCGGGCCCCTTAACTGTGTTCTTGACACCCACAGAGAGCACCAAAACAAGGAGAATCAGTTGCATACATAAATGGAAATCTACTACCAATCATTAAGCACCATCCAAAAACAGAAGAAACTCTAGTGGTCAAAGGAAACAAGATATTATGATTACTCTGTTGGCAATAAAACACTGGAAGAACCAACAGACACTGTAAGAAACAATCACAAGCTCTGGGAATCAAAGAAAGCCCAATTTCCAGGGTTATTAATAATTTCTTGTTTTTAACAAAAAATGCCATGTTGGAGGGAGAAACAAGGAAGAGTACAGCCTATCCATAGGAAGGGGCCTGAATGGAAGCAGTCACTAGTGTGGAAATTGCAAGCCAATGTCTTGGTCTGAGTGGATTGCACGTGTGTGCAAAACTACAAGCCATCTCTACACACAGTTGTGGGAGATGAAGTCTCTAGTGAAGGACTATCCAGGATGAGACAGAATTAGCTAGTGGGCAAGATTCAGTGCAGTGTACATCCCTGGTATGCATGCAAGCTGGGTTTCATTCTAGAATACTGAAGGAAAAAATGTGAATCTAAAGGAGATACATATTTTTAAAAGGATCAATAAATAAATAAATAGCCTGCACCCAAGAAACAGATAGTACAGTCTACAAGACAGCTGACTTGCATGCTACCAACCTGATTTGATCAAGGTACCCATATAGACCCCTATGCCTTGCCAGGGTTGATCCTGAGCATAAAGTCAGATATTTCCTGAGCACAACCAGGAGTTGCTTAAAATCTAACATATCAACAAAAACAATAATAATAACCCAGACCATTCCAGGTATGACATTATTTGAGTTGATGATTTTTGGAGTGACTGTGGAGAACCTGCACTCTACCTCTTGTACTTTGGAAGCCCTAACAGCCTAAAGCATGCCCACAAACACAGTTGCCATGTCTGCACCAGGCCAGCTTCACAGACGCACTCTGTAGTCTATGAGATGTAAACCACACTGTGAAAAATTATGTGTATACTGAC
>PVKC010031074.1:0-14637 GCA_004027635.1 Crocidura indochinensis
AAGCGGCACCTGGTGGCACTCATGGATCACTCCTGGCTCATTGTTGTTTTTAATTGCATCCCAAGGATGATTAATGATACAGAACTTTTTTTTGTTTGTTTGTTTGTTTTTTGGGGCCACACCCGTTGACGCTCAGGGTTACTCCTGACTATTCGCTCAGAAGTCACTCCTGGCAGACACAAGGGACCATATGGGGTACTGGGGGATCGAACCGCGGTCCATCCTAGGTTAGCGCAGGCAAGGCAAGCACCTTATCTTCAGTGCCACCGCCCAGTCCCAAGAAATACATTATTTTAAAAGGACTTCAGAATATAGCACTTAGAAGAAACAAGAATTATGGTCATGACCATTCATTAACAGCGCCACCGCCCGGCCCCGATTGTTGTGTGTTAATTTTATAGCCTGCCACTTTGCTACACAAATCTATTGTTTCTAGAAGCTTTTGGTAGAGTATTTACAATTTTCTACATATAGTATCATGCCGTCTACAAACAATGATAGCTTGATGTTTTTCATATCTTTTTCTGGCCTGAATTCTATAGTATGTATTTCTAGTACTATGTTAAATAGGAGTGGTTGTGCTGGATTTTAGAGGAAAGACTTTCAGCTTATCACCTTTGATCTTAATATTTTTATGGGCCTATGCTTTATGGCCATGACTATATTGGGAATTATTTCTTATATTCCCATCTTTTAAGAGTTTTTTTTTATATAAATAGGTATTGGGTATTATCAAATACTTTCTCTGCATCTATTGATATGATCATATGGTTTTTATATTTTCTTTCTTTTTTTTTTTTTTTGGTTTTTGGGCCACACCTGGTGACGCTCAGGGGTTACTCCTGGCTATTCGCTCAGAAGTCGCTCCTGGCAGGCACGGGGGGCCATATGGGGAACCCAGGGATCAAACCACAGTCCGTCCTAGGTTAGCGCAGGCAAGGCAGGCACCTTATCTCCAGCGCCATCCCCCGGCCCCTGTTTTTATATTTTCTTTTGTTTTATATGGCATGTTCCATTGATTTATTTGTTTATGTTAAACCATCCTTACATCTCTGGACTGAAACCTATTTAGTAATGATGTATGACCTTCTTGGATCATATATTATTGTATGTATTACTTTTATGAATCATAAGTTATTATATTCTATTTTGTTGAAAATATTTGCTTCTGGGCCGGGCGGTGGCACTGGAGGGAAGGTGCCTGCGCTTGTGGTTCAATCCCCCGGTTCCCATATGGTCCCCCAAGCCAGGAGCAACTTCTGAGCGCATAGCCAGGAGTAACCCATCACTGGGTGTGACCCAAAAACCAAAAAAAAAAAAAAAGAAAATATTTGCTTCTATGGTCATCAGAAATATTGGTCTGTATTTTTCTTTTTCTTTTCTTTTCTTTTTTTTTTTTGCAACATCTCTGTCTGTTTTTGGTATCAAGGTAATGTTAACTTCATAAAAACTAATTGAGAGTGTTTTTATTTCTTCAATTTCTTGGAGGAGTCTGAAAAGGATTGGTAGTAAGTCCTCTTGAAATAATTTATTAGAGAATACATCTGGATCTGAAATTCTGTTTTTGTAAAGACTTTTAATAATCATTTTAATTTCCTCAATAGTGATATGTCTATTCAGATATACTAGATAATATTGATTCAAGCTTGGGAGGTTTTAAGAGTCCAAGAATTTATCCACTTCTTCCAGGTTCTCTTGTTTTGTGGCATAGAGTTTCTCAAAGTAATCTCTGAGTACTTTTAAATTTATCTAGTATCTGTTGTAATCTACTTTTCCTTTCTAATTTGATTTATTAAGTTTCCCTTTCTCCCTTTCTTTGTGAGTTTTGCTACTGGTTTATCAATCTTGATTATTTTTTTTCAAAGAACCAACTCTTATTATCATTAATCTTGTGAAATTGTTTTCTGGATTTCTAAATCATTAATTTATCTTCTAAGATTTATTATTTCATTCTACCTCCCTATTTTTGGTTCAACTTATTAATAACTTTTTAATTTTATAAGCTGTATCTTTAAGTTATTTATGTATACACCTTCTTCCTTCCTGATGAGTATTTGCAAAGCTATAAAATTTCCTCTTAGTTTATATGACTGAAACCCAACCACAATTATGTTTGTAACCAAAGTGTTTAAATAAAATATGTAAAAAAAATTTTCTTAGTACTGTTGTTGCTCTGTCCCACAAATTTTGATAATTTGTTTCTTCATTCTTATTTGTTCTAAGAATATTTTTTATTTAGTCTTGATTTTGACTCTGACCCACTGGATGTTCAGTTATTAGTTGTTTTATGCCAGGTGTTAATTTTTTCTCTGAGTCTGTTTGCAATTCACTTATAAATTCAGTGCATTATGTCCTGAAAAGGTAGTTTATATCATTTTTATCCTCTTGATTTTATGGAGGTATGTTTTATGGGCCAGCTTGTGACCTATTCTGGAGATTGACATATGTACTTCTAAGAAGAATATGTATCCAGTTTTCTGGGGTGGGATAATCCTATGTAAATTGACTAGGCCACTTTTTTTCCATTTGTCCATTCAGAGCAAGTATATTCTTGTTAAGTTTCAGACTGGTTGGCCATTCAAGGAGTCCCATTATTATTATGTTGCTATTGAAATGTTCTTTGAGATTTGTCAATAATTGCTCTAAATATTTAGCATGTCCCTTATTAGGTTTAGGAGTGTGATTTTTTTCTGCTGTACATATCCTTTAATTATTATTAAATATCCATCTCTAAAAAAAGATATCCATCTCTGTTACTTATAACTTATTTAATCCTAAAGTCTGTGTAATCTGATTTTAATATGGTCACTCCAACCTTTTTAAAGGATATGTTTGCTTGGATGATTGTCCTCTAATTCTTTATTTTCAGTCTATGTTTGTTCTGACTATTGAGATGTGTTTCTTGTAGGCAGCATAATGTTGGATTCAGATTTTTGTTCTATTTTGTCTCTGTTTTGTTTGTTTGTTTGTTTGTTTGGGGGTCATACTCATTTGACGCTCAGGGCTTACTCCTGACTATGCTCTCAGAAATCGCTCCTGGCTTGGGGTGCCATGTGGGACGCCGGGGATCGAATCACGGTTTGTCCTACGCTAGCACTTGCAAGGCAGACACCTTACCTCTAGCACCACCTTCCCAGCCCCTCCATTTTATCTCTTAACTGTGCCTCTTAACTGGTGCATTTAGTTCCTTGATGTTAAGACATAATATAATGTAATTTAATGTCATCTTTTTTGTAGGAGTTTGATGTGTCTGTTTGATTGTCTGTCATGTTTTACAGTAGAACTGTCAGTTTGTCTGTTAAGACTGGTTTTGAGTCTATAAAGTTTCTGAGCTGTTGTTTATATGTGAACCTATATATCCTTCCTTCAAACCAGAATGTGAGTCTGGCTAGGTGAAGAAATCTTGGCAATGCATTAATTGCATTGAGTTCTGTCACTATATCCCAACACTGCCTCTGGGCCTTGAGGGTTTATTGTGAATAATATGCTGTAAATCTTAAGAATAATCCTTTGAATTTAATTTCCCATTTGATCTTGTTGCTTTAAGTATTCTATCCCTATCTGTACAATTTGCCCTGGTGACTAAGATGTGTCTTGGGGTGCTTAACTTTGAGCCTGTTTTAGCTGGTATTTTGGGGACATACAGGATTTGGTTGCATGCATTCTTTAGCTATGGGAGTTTCTCTGATGTCCTTGACTACTAATTCATCATGGGTTTTCTTCCTGGGTCTCTGGGACTCCAATTCTTCTTATATTGTTTCTATTGAGTTTATCATAGACTTATTTTCATCTCTGCATACTGCTGTGGATTTTTTTCTTTGATAGGTTATTTTAAGGCTCTTCTGTTGTATGAGGTTGTTACGTATCTTATCTTCAGCTCACTTATTCAGTCCTCAGCTGCTGTTACTCTATTGTAGAGTCTTTATGGTGTGATTTTCACTTCAGCTACAAAGTTTTTCAGTCCTGTTATATCAGTTTTGAGTTTTCTCATTTCTATTTTCATATCATCTTTATTATTAATTTGTGGTTCATTCATCTTTTTTATGCTTTCTTTGAGTTCTATGAGGATCTTCCATATTTCTTCTCTAAAGTCCTTATTTGAGAGGCAAAATAGGTGATTGGAACTTTTGAGTCATCAAAGCTGCCATCCTTATTCTCTATGCATGGTAGAGGTCTGCATTATTTTCCCATTGTCATGCTTGTAGTGTGGGTTTTATTCATGTTATTCTACGGTTCATTGATTCTAGGAGAAGTGCTTGGCCACTTTTCATTTGGGGACAGAGTCAGCTCACCTCAACTGACATACCTCCCATATGCTCTGCTTTTTGAGGCTATATGCTACTGTTGCCTCCAGAGTTTAGGGATGACACTGATGTCAACATGCACAAGGCTGATGGGGAGCCAGCTTCACCCTTAGGGGCAGAGTCTACTCAAATTGTTTATGTATGTTCCTCAGACTTAACTCTTCAGGGTGATGCGAGTCACGATGTGGGTTGGGATCGGAATAAAAATTTTAGTATAGGAACTCAATAGGAAAGTGGAAAAAGTTGAATACTGAATCAGTGAGCTTGAAAACAAAATAAGGAAAACAAAACATTCAAAAATACCAACTAAAGTAAGATGATTTAAAAATGATGAAGATGCTATGAACATATGTAACGGTATAAAAATGATCAAGGTTTAGAACAAAGAGTTTCCAAAACAGTAGGAGAAATAAAAGTCAGAATTCTTATTAAAAAAAACAAAACAAAACTATAGCTTAAGGACCTTTTCAATCTGTGTAGGAAGTAATTACCAATATCCAAAAAACTCAGAAATCCAAACTAAATAAACATATATACACTACCAGGTATATCATTAAAGATAAAATCAAATATAATAACAAAAACAAAGATTTAAAGAAAAATAAATAACTTTATAATGACTTATAGAACTTTATAGAAAAGTAAAAGAAATTCATAGCAACCTATAAATACATAAATGCAGTTAAGGGACAGTAGTAACAAATGACAAAGAGGTAGATTTTAAAGAAGCAGTATATTTAAAATCTTAACATGGAAAGAAGAAAGTGTTATAATGTGGATTTTTATATTTTAAAATTAATCCGTTTTTTCTTATATCAATTCTTAAAATTTAGATAATTTTAAATTTTGGGTATTTAACTTTTTTATCTTAAAACCACATAAAACAAAGTTGAGTTTGCCATAAGCTAATAGATATAAATAAAAGTATAGTTTTATAGCATAATTTTGGTTACAGAAATATCAGAATTTTAGATAAAGACACAATGTTTCTAAAACACTTCTAAACAGCTATTTATATTCATTTATTTTCTTTTCCATATATTTTAGGATTGTGAGCGACATGTAGCAAAAGGTGGTATAAAACCCTGAGTAGAATTGACACCCTTCCAATACAGACAATATCATAACAAAATGGCAAATTATTTGAGAATTTGCTCTACTTTGCATGTTTTTCATAGCAAAAGGGGATGGGGGTATCTGACATTAATCTGTTCTAGATGATTTGCATAAAATCTAACCTGCATAATTATTTAAAGTCTTTATACATGTCACCAAATATTATAGAACATGTATTCTACCTTTAGACATCAATGAATTTGTTCATAATTTAGTGTTGCTGTTGTCCATTTATTTTTGGTTTATATTCAGTGGTGCTCTGGACTTAATCCTGGCTCTGCATTCAGGAATTAATCTTGGGGAACCTATGTGCAAGGCCAAGGAAAGTTTGAGAACATAGTAAATGTTTCATAATCCTGAGACTGGTAGACTGTCCCATCTTAGTTAGCCATCTCTAAAAAATATTCATACAGATTTAAAACAGAAATTAAGTCTATTGCTGCTGTGAAGTTAAAAGTCTATTCAGAATCCCTAGGTGGCATGGAAAGCATTTAGACTCATTTCATTCACATGTCAGGTAAAGACTTTCATTTAGCAGTGAGATGAATGCTGCATAATGGATCTTTTGAATAATGTAATTAAGAATTCATTAAGGAGGACTTAAAAAAACCCTACAGAATGCAGTGTGTGTATATTCCCTACACTGAACTCCCAAAATGTATCATGAATTCATGATTAAAAAAAATCAGTCAAGAAACAATTAGAAAAATACTAGAATTTCATTTATAAAATACTGACATTAAAATTCAATGAGGAACAAATATGTTTGAATTAATTAGAAATTATGTTAAATCAAGATTAAAACCATTTTACTACTTTAAATGTGCTTATAACAAGGACTAAACCGATACTCTTTGAAAATATCTCAGTGTTCACATGAACCTGTAATATTGAAGAAACTCATGTTTTTCTTAGATAACTGATCAAATGAGAAATGGCAAGCTTTCTTATTTTATTTTTTTTTGTTTAACATGAATTTAATTGGCAAAAAGTCTTAAAAGACTCAAATGTGACAATAGCAAGCAGGTCAGCATTTTAAAGGTGACATTAGTGAATATTCCTGTTTCCTTGCATTGCAGTTATTATCCAGAGGCAAACAATATCACAGGTTTCTCTTTGATAAACTTGTACTTGTATTCAAATATCTTTGTTACTCCAATTTAGCATCTATAGTATATATACTATATTTAATTTATCATCTATATAGCAGAGAAGTATTTCGTATTAGAGTGAAGCATATATGTGTGGATATGAGTTCAGTGACTCAAAGTCTAAGCGAATCTTCTACAGAGGTAGTAATATATAATCATTAGTATTTTAGAGTATTTGTGGATATCTATATTTATTCAGGAATAAAGAAAGCATTTAATAAATTGCTCTTGCATTTCTTGTCTCCATATTTTAAGCACTGATGATCTGTTGCATACAATTTATTATTTTTAATTTATTGTTCCATGCCCCCAAAATCATTTTAGAAAGTTAATAAATTGAATGCATTTCACATTTTATCAAAGCAAATTGAGTTATATTAGATTATTTGCAATTCAAATAGCAATGATTAATTGCTTAAATTTTATTTTTTAACTTGCTGAGTTGATAATAAAAGTAATGATTTAACTTGAAAGAGTTGTTTTTGAATTATAAGCAACTAAGCAACTTCATAGAACTAACTTGTAAACTGATCTTGACTGCTCATTCTCTTGAGAATTCTGACCTAGAGGATGGATTGATTCGTAATGTACAGTCATATAAAGTTAGTGGTCTAATGACCTGCTTAAAACTTTAAAAATATAAATGCTCCACCTCTGCAGATGGAATTATTCATCCAGATGTTACATTGGAAGTTTTAGAACAGACTGCACTCTTCAGGCTTTCTTTTTTTATTTTGAAGATTACTTCTTCCTTTAAAGATTTCTCCCAGTTAATTGGAAACAGTACAACCTAATGGAATGAACAAAGGATAAAAGATTGAAAATGCTGAGGTCTAATCCTTATTCTCTCAGTGGCTACTGCTTTGTGTTTCAACCACATTTCATTGCCTCTCTGTCTCATTTTTTTCCCTTATGTAAGATGTGGAATTTCTTCTAGACTGGAATAAATGATCATCAGAAGGGACAATGGATCATATTGTTCTTACTAACATATTACCATATAAACAGTATAGTTTTTAAGGGGAATAGGTATTCATTGTACTTGTACATATATACATATGTATAGACACATATATATAAATCTAAGGACTTACAAAACTTCATGGATATACTTGCTAGCATCTCTAACCTTTGTAGCGTATTACTATCTAAGTTAAGGACATCATTTTTGAAGAAATCTAATATAAACAAACTTGTGCTAGATTTTCCCCAATAAAAGGAATATTTTAATTAAAGACTAATATTTTTGTTTTAAACGTAAAATAAATTTAATTTTTAAAATATTCTGTATGCAATACATGTTATAATATAATGACATGTGAACATCTTTGAATAATATCCTTTCTCTTGAGAGCAGGTAGAACATCTTTCCCACTGTAGTAATGGATAATTATTGCCTAACAAAAGACAACTTGAACCCCCAAAAAGGAGCATGCACTAATGTAGTAGTTTGTTGTGGTGAAACTAATGTTTAGGATGTCTTGTCCCCAGAGATAGAAAACATCTACCACTCTGTAGTAGGTATCTTATGTCCTACTGAAAAACTGTTTAAAATGTCTAATAATATATTTATGCAGTAATAGTGACATTACAAGTCCAGCGACATCTTTGTTCTACCAAAATTAATCATTATGTTTGTGGTTTTATGGTACATGATTATTTTGATTATGGTTACAGTACGTATTGGTTTCATTCCCAGAGTAGAGTTACCACGGTCATGGGCCATTGGTAAAACTGCTTAAAAGTGGGCCACTCCTGGGGCCTAGAGTTAGGACAGTTGTAGGGTGTTTGCCTTGCACGCCGTTGATACAGGACAGACCTGGTTTAATCCCTGGTGTCCCATATGGTCCCTCTAGCGATTTCTGAGTGCATAGCCTACAGTAACTCCTGAGCATCACCGGATGTGGCCTCAAAACAACAAAAAGTCAGCTACTCCTGTACAACTTGTAATTTACTTCTGAACTAATAGAATAAGGTAAAGGTGATGGGGTATCAAACTTGTGATTATGTATTAGATCTGGAGAAATTCTACTTTTGATTGTGAATAAGTAAGCAATTGTATTGTAAATTGTCTCTGGATAAGGACACAAGGCAGAATGTCTTTTAGAATCTGAGTCTTGGGTATCCAACTGCAAAGAAAATTGTCTTTCAATAGCTTTGAGTGAACTTAGAAAAAATTTTTTCTTTAGTTAGTTTCCAGATCAAACACAGCCATATTACAAGAGTAAATTTAGTTTTGGTAAAACAAAAACAAAAACAAAAAAAAAACCCACCTTACTTATTAAACCTATTTTAGCATTTTGTTTATATTTTTACAAGATGTCAGATACTTTTTCTGTTGATCTTAGCTAGACTCAACTATACGTGGAATGGTGTGAATAAAGAAAACTCTGAGGCTTTAAGGAATGAAGCAGAACTGAATATTAGATCTCCCTGATTTGGGACATAAGATTTATTTAATAAAGATTTATTACATCAGACTTAGGGAATTACTCATTTGCTTGTATAAGTGATAGAAATCTATACTTGGTGAAGACTGTCTTATATATTATTATTAATAATATTATAATATGTTAATTAATACATATAATGTATATCATATATATGTCATGTGGCCTATTATAGTATATTCTAAACATACTCTACCTGTGAATCATATACCCTATATAATACATAGAAAACACATGCAATCTATATTTTGTGATTTCCTTTAGGATTCAATAATGAGTAACATAGATTAAAACCATCATGAATCTAAAGATTTGTTTTGTTTTGGAGCCACACCAGTGTTGGTCTTGGGATGCTCTGGTATGTCACTCAGTAACTATTCCTAATTATTTTTGGGGAGCTATATGGGATGCCGATGAATTTTCAGTATGTAAGGCAAGCATCTTACCCAATATACTATCTCTACAGCCCCTGGACCTTAACTTTTAAAAGTGGAATACAGATTATTATAAAATAATTGGTAAATTATTTTATATTTATATATATTTAAAATATATATACTATACATATATATACACACACCTTTAGGTGTTACCTAGAGCATAAATAATTTCAAAATAATTTGGATTATAAAATAAGGAAAAGAGTAATTTCTGCTAAATAATTAGAAAAGATTTCACTAAGAAAAGAGGTGTCCTTTCAGTAGAGATTGAAGGGGAAGTAAGGACAGAGTATATATGTATCTGAGGGAAGAAGTTTCAGAAACAGTAAAGAGAACCTAGCAAAACTCTTAAGTGGAAACATGCTTGGTCTTTTCTATGGAGAGAAGGTTGGAGAGTGCATACAGAAAGAATAAACCAAATGATTGATCTAAAAAGAAGCCCAGAAAATAAAAGGTGGAAATTAGAAAACAAGAAGAGATTGTTGGTGCAATTTAAGTGAGATCTATAGCAGCTTGCTTGCTAACAATTATGAGAAATATAGGAGTCTCTCTCTCTCTCTCTCTCTCTCTCTCTCTCTCTCTCTCTCTCTCTCTCTCTCTCTCTCTCTCTCTTTCTCTCTCCTTGGTCCTTAGGCCATACCCGGTGAAGCTCAGGGATTACTCCTGGCTATGAGGAGGGGATCGAACCACGGTCTGTCCTATGTTAGCACGTGCAAGACAAGCACGCTTGCCCCACCGCTCCGCTCCTCTAGATCTATTTTTTACATGTGGGAGTTAGTCATATTTGTTGATAGATTGGAAAAGAGAATAAGAAAATTAACAGAATTCTGTATTTGAGACATGCATTCTCTTTCTCTTACTCGCTCCCATTGTTTTAATAGTTGTCACTGTAGTTATTTCTCTAACTAAACTCACCATTCTTTGTTGTAAGCTTCATATAGCAGGCCAGTCTGAAAATCCCCATAACAGTTGCTCTATGGGTTTTATCTGCCAGGCAGTTCCAAAATGGTGTCACAGGGGGATTCAACACTATCCACTTCAGAATAATTGCACTATACACTATTATCTGGATTTATAATTCTTCCTTTTCATCCCACCATTTTACATGTCTATTTAAATATATTGGATATATATCTCAAACATTTTTATGCTATCAACATTTTCTTATCTGTCTTCAATGTTCAATTTTGATCTTTGCAACTAGTGACATTTAGTTTATAGAATGGAAGGACCGCCTCGTTTCTTAAATGATTCCAATTTACCCCCACAAACATTTGTGGAATAAAGTCTCAGTAGAATGGAAGCCCAAGATTGATATCATTATATCAATGTCATTTTGAAGATTTACACCTATCTGGGAAAACATAATGTGCCAAAATTTAACAAATAAAGGAAAATTATATGTTAGTGGGGAAATGATGCTATAAATTTGTAGCAAAATCTGTGTATACAGCTTTGAGGTACAACTGGTATTGATATATTGATATATATTACAATTATTCATGTTATTTAGGATCATATTATCTTAATACATTAACCATTACCTTAAATTATAAAAGTGGAAAACGGTATGCTATAAAAGTATTTAACAACAGGTGAGGCAAATTAATCATACTTCCACTGGTGTCATTTGTAAAACAAAAACAAAAAACAAAAAATCATCATGACATATTACTATGCACTTATTAATTTTTTTAAAATGTTAGAGAGTATGGGACAATTGGGCTTTGTACATATTATGCTGGATATGTAAAAGTTTATGTTCATGGGGCTGGAGAGATAGCATAGAGGTAGGGTGTTTGCCTTGCATGCAGAAGTACGGTGGTTTGAATCCCAGCATCCCACATGGTCCCCTGAGTCTGCTAGGAGCTATTTCTTCCTTGGCATAGAGCCAGGAGTAGCCCCTGAGCACTGTTGGGTATGACCCAAAAACCAAAATATTTACATTCATTATAAAGAGCAGTTTGAAACTTTATTATACAACTGAACTTAATATAAAATCTAAAAATTCCAGTTCAGGATACCCTTTTACCAAATAGAAATAAAAACTGATATTCACACAAATATATGTAGTGAATAATTTTGATGACTTCATTCAAAATTTCCACAAGATGTTCAAAAAGGACAAAATATTCCTCAATTGACCACACTCTGGTACTTCCAATAATGCAACATTAAAAAGAAAGATGTCCTACATACAACAATACATAAAATAAATGAATTGTACTTAGTGTAAGATATCAAATTTGAAAGACTTCTATAGTATCTGTGGATTCCTTATGACATTCTGGTAAGTTAAATTTGTACAGTATAGCCACAGTCACACCTATACGGTTCCCTTTGCTCAGTATGGGGACCACTTAATCTATACCTTGCAATGCATAAGGAAACTTGCAGTAGTGGGGCTCCAATTTAGAGCTTTGTGCATGCTAAATTATATATTTCAATCACTTAAGCTATCACACAACACTCAAAAACTTTCTGGTTAACAAAAGAAAAAGAAGAAAACTATTGGGCAGACAATTCTGAAGTAGATATACAGATGGCTAACAGGTTTATAAAAAAGTGTTTATTATTATTTGTTTTTATAGGAATAAAATCAAGATGACAAGAAATCATATCTCAGCAGTTAAAATGGGATAAATTTACATATATATGTACATATAATATATTTATATATATTTATAAATATATATAAATATAAATATAAATATATATATATATAAAAGATTACAAACAGCCAGTGTTGGTGGTGGATTGTGATGGAAAAGGACTTTTCCTTTTCTGATGGTTCAGCCTCAATAGAAAGCAGTAAGGAATTCCTCAAAAGAGCTAAGTATAGAAACTTCCATATGACTCAGTATTTCCACTTGTTGGTGTCTACGCAAAACATAAAAATCATGAATTCAGAAATACTTCATTACATCTATGTTGTTGCCTGAACTTGGATAAGCCATATTCAAATAATGGGTTTTTCTTACTTATTTTATTTTCATTTTTCTGATCCCAGTTCATCTCCTAGATCAACCATATAAATATTTCCATAAAAAGAAAAGATCTTAAATTTAAGTTTTACATATTTCATTTGAGTTATTAAATAATGAATTATTTTTCTCAAAAAGTAAGTTATTTTTTTGTATATTTATCCAGCAGTTCAAAGTATGTCATTTAACTTTGAAATAATCTTTCACTGCTTTTGTTTTGTAACTACTTCAAGATGCTACTCTTATTGGAATGTCAAGTCTTTGTCAGTTGTTTAGTATGTTATAATTTTAAAGCAAAAATATATGCATTATTAGACAACCTAAGATAATTAGATTTATTCAACTATACATTTTAATAGGTATCTGTAAATAATGATAATGATTATATTATACAGATATATATTTTGCTATATAGAAGATATATATGAATAATTTAAAGATTTTGATTCCTTTAGCCCACTATAAGAGGCATACAAGTCTTAAAGACAAGAATTATTTCTTGTAGTTAAGTTATATTTCATAGTATGAATTCCAAAATTAAGAATATATATAGTAGGGGCCCGGGAGATAGCATGAAGGTAAGGCGTTTGCCTTTCATGCAAAAGGTCATCGGTTCGAATCCTGGTGCCCCATATGGTCTCCCGTGCCTGCCAGGAGCAATTTCTGAGCATGGAGCCAGGGGTAACCCCTGAGCACTGTCGGGTGTGACCCAATAACCAAAAGAAAAAAAAAGAATATATAGTAAATACTCTTGAATGAAGTGTAATGAAATTGAGAAATCAATAAAAAGAACATAAAAAGAGAAAAGATTCAGGAGCTCAGTAGAAAGTTATATTGACTTCCTTAGCATTTTCATTTACTATTTTGGTGACTAAGGTTTGCTAATTTTCTGAAACTTGCTTTTCTTAGTAAAAACGAACACTAATAATAGGACAAAACAATTTTGAGTTCCCCTGAGTATTAAATGTGAACAAGTTTCTGATATTCTCAGCACAGTTGCAAACCTTAGTATAATGTAATTTGAATTCTGCTTACTAGTTATAATTTAGAAGAATATATAAGTAAATTCTATTCATCAATTTCACTGATGATAAAAGTCATGTTAGTGATAATATTTAGACAGATCTCCATTTAAAAATTTTAAATTCTTTTACATTTTGACACCAATTTGTTGCTTAGAAAATGTGACCCAAAGGAAAAAGATTTAGTTTAGTTCGAAAGTTGTTTTATTTGTACTAAATCAGGAGGTGGTTGTAAGGAAAGATAAGTCGGGTGGCAGCTCTAGTGTTTTCATACATCCCTATAGACCTATATGCTATCTGCCTTAGAATCTGAATATTTTATTTTGAAAGCATAATTTGTATATATTTATATCATTGTATATTATTGAAAAACATATAGTATAAAAGTTACAGTAAAATTATCAGGTTTCCTGAGCTTAATAATTAAAGGTTTCAAGTAAGGCTTAAGTATACTCTGAAGCAATCTCTGGATTAATGGCTATTAAACTGGTATTAGAGGAGTGGGTCTATCAGAATCCAAACTTCAAGAAAGTCTAAAGAGCCTCTTAAGGACAGAACTGATGGAAGGAAATAGCAGAAAGCAAGCTTTTGTCAAAGACAAATCTTTGTGATCAAAGTAGAGGCTACTTCTAAGAAAGCATGATAAATAGGCCTTGGATTATTTTTCTCAGTTTAATCAATAACAAGGAGTCCTTTTGACAAAAGTATTTAGGCAGGGCGACTGTTATTAATACTGGAAAGAATTATTTCAGGCAAAGTGAAAACTTTATCATGAAAATTTTATGTGATACAGTGGTGTCAATTCTCAATACTTTTGGAAAATCAACTGTATTTTCATTGCAATAGGAAGCAGGATATTGCTGTGGCCAAGGAAACTAGAGGAGCAAATCACTGAACATTTCGTACCTTAAATGGAAGATGTACTACAGGATACAAAGGAGAGGTTCTCTTAGAAATTGTCCCTTAAAAATAAAAGGTTATTTTCTTAATGTGACCAAAAGAATGCATAAACAAAAGACAACTCAAACCGCTACATTGAGTGTTCTTTTTAAGAAGATGTGGAAGAGATCAAAACAATGACATTTTATTTTAGAAATACCAAGACGTTCTCAATATAAAGTTCCTGTTAGTTTTTGGGTGAACATATTTCTGAGAATGCCATTTAGTTTT
>PVKC010031075.1:0-14874 GCA_004027635.1 Crocidura indochinensis
CTCTCTCTCTCCCCCCTCTCCTCTCCCTCTTCCTCCCTCTCTCTCTCCTTTCCTCTCGCCTCCCTCCCCTCTCTCTCCACAGGTGGCAAGGTCCCCAGACCTATATATTTCATCTCTTTCTAGCTTGGTTTGGATTATTTCCTGCAGTAGCCTTGCTCCAGAACTGCTTCCCCTTTTCCCTCAGGATTGTGGAGTGAGGATTTACCCACAGGAAGACATGAGAGGAGTGCAGGGTAGGTGAGAGGAGCTGAGCAGCTACCTGGTATCAACCCTGCATGAAACCAGCACATACTAGCACCCTGCAAAATGCAGGGAAGAGCAGAAACAAGTGCCCAGAGATCCAAACACAGGACAAGCAAAGGGAAGGCACCAGCTGACAGAAGCACTTTGGTGGAAGGCAGGTGGCCTGACAGAGGCAGGGGGCAAGAGGAGGAGGGAAGGAGGGTCTAGTAGGAGGTGAGGACTATGCCCAATACAAGGTAGAGTCCCAGTTGATGGCCTAGAATGCTTCTCTCCACTCCCAGGACCAGGGAGAAAAGCTATCCCAGGTCCTACCTCTCATCTCTTTCAGGTCTAATGACAAGTGAGATCCAGAGGGTTTCTTGCCCCTGGCATGGGCAGCCTTGTGCCAAGACACCATGGCAGAATCTCAGTGACCTCAGTTTGTGCCTAACATGATCCCCAGGGCTGAAAACCCACAGCCCTTCGGCCCTCTTAGGTCCACCATATCCATGAACAGTACAGACAATTGAGTGTACAGCAAGCATCACTTCTGCCAGCCCTGCCAAGCTCTGCCTACAAGAGGCCCCTCCATGTAGGCTTCCCATTGTTCTAAGTAGTACCTGTTCCATGACTTCCACTTAGGCCAACCCCTACCTGAGAAGATGCTCTTCAGGTTCTCCACAGCAGCTGCAAGCTGGCTGTGTCGCACCACTGCGTCCTTCACATCCTTGAGGCTCTCAATCGTGTTGATGCTCTGCCTCCAGTCTGTGCTAACATCAGCCAAGGACCTCTGGATGTCCTTGACATCGGTGAGGGCACTGTGCAGCTGGCTCAGGCCCGTGCGCACCCCATCCAGCTGTGACTGGATGGCAGCCTAGGAGGGAAGCTGGTGGTGAACAACAAGGACAGGGAGCCCCACACCTCAGCCCAGAAGTCCAATCAGATAGCTCTGTTGCTAAAAAAGGAGACAATCCAAGGCTTCTACAGACCAAATCCTTACGACTGACTGGAAGTATAACAGTGCCTTTTTGTGTGTGTGGTGTAGGAGATAGGAACCAGGGCTTCACACGAGTGCCCACCTGAGCCACGTCCTGCTCCTGGACCTTAATATGCAAGGTGCCCCACTGTGCCTGTCTTGGGACCAAGTTGCCCCTCATATGGGATTACTCTGACTCAGGGTCACTCAACACCAGCCAGCGTTCCAGTTCCACCCACAATCAGACTCAGCTCAAAGATGGTCAGGCCCCTGCACAAAATGGGTTCAGTCAAGGCAACACCCACAGATCTGCCAGCGAGGCAGCAAAGTTGCAGCCAGGAGGGAAAGGGCAAAGGAGCAGTAGCTGGGTACTTAGCAGTAGATCCCTTTTCCCAGGGAAGAGTCTGCATCTGAGACACTCCTGACAATCTGAGTGATTCCCACGGGTCCTAAAACTGGGTGAAAAGTCTGAGTAAAACACTACTTTTAAGGCGAGGGCCAGAGATGTGGCTCAAAGGTGGTAGCCAGGGATGAGACCCCAAATAAGATTAAAGGAAACCACACTGGGGACAGGACACGGGGCGTCCCCATCGGGGCCTACAGCAGCAGAAGCAGCGTGGTTGCCTGACGCCAACCCCGACAACCAACCTCATCCTACATACTGCCGGTCAGCCCCCCATCACTGTGCCAGCAGGCTGTTCCGTTCTGCTCATCACAGTGCGAACCTACCGTTTTTGTTTGTTTGTTTTGGGTCACAGCACTCAGGGGTTACTTTTGGCATGCTTGGAGGGGACCCTAAGGAATGCAGGGGCTAGGTCCGCTGCATGCCAGGCAAACGTCCTCCCCGCTGTGCCATGGCCCTACCTTGAGCCGTGCCTCCACCGATGCCTTTTTGCGGGCCTCACGGCGGCGGTACTGCTCCACCTTGTCCAGCTGGTCAGGACGCTGCAGCATGCCCGCCACCCGCTGCACCGCCGTGCCCATCGCCTCGCGATCTGTCTCCTTCATGGCGCCCAGTGGCTGCACCGGGACGGGGATCAGAAGTGCCGGCCCTAGAGATGTGTGTGGGTCGGAGATACAGGGCTCAGGGGCCGGGAAGGCTCTTAGAGACCCCAACAGCTGCAGCTGAGCGGGGATCCACCTCCTCGGGGGCATCCGAGGGCAACTGCGACCAAAGAAGGCGCCGGACCGCAGGTCCCAGTCTTCCGCTACCCGGCTGGCTGGCAGGTCTCCCTCAGGAACCCCAACTAGCTGGTATCTCTTGCACCCACCTTCCACCTTCAGGTTCCCCCTTCCGCCCTCAGATCGCCACAGCCCCGCCGAGTTGTCAGGTCGCCCCTCGGCCCTCAAGATCACCCCCCGCCAGGCCGTCAGGATCTCCACCGCCAGCCCCTCGGCCCTCCGGTCCGCCCCCTCTGGCCCCCCAGTCCGCAGGTGCTGTCAGGTGCCCCGCGCCCTCGGTCCCATCCCCGCTCCGCCCTTCACAGCTGCGGCGAGCGACCTCCAGCCGGCGGAAAAGACCCGGGACGGGCTGCACAGGGAGAGGGGAGCCGGCGAGGGCGGGCCCGGCCGGAGGCGCGAGGGGAGCGCGCGGCGCGACCCCCGACCCGCCCCCGGGTCCGCACCTTAGCCCCGCCGGGAGACCAGACCGGAAGTCGGGCCGCGGGGAACTTCCGCTTCCGGAAGTGCGGCCGGGCCGCGCAGGCGCATAGGCCTCTCCGCGGGCCCAGTCCCCGGGGCCTCTGCAGGTGGGGCCCCTCCCGCGCCAGGACTTCTGTCTGCACTCGGGTTCCGAGGCTCGGGGACGACCCCCCCTCGACAGCGAGCAGGAAGCACCTGCGGGCCTACGAAGCCGGCTGTAGGTGCGCTGCGGCCTCCTAGGCCCAGGGAAGACGCTCACGCGGGAGACACAGAGCACGCAGCGGCGGGTAGACTCCGCTCGCGGCGCAGAGCCACGCATGCACATACCAGCCACACCCAGCACACACCTGAGCACACACTAGGCACGCGGGCAGGAGCGGCACACCCAGCTCACAGGCGAGCACACACCCAGACAAAAGTGGCACACCCAGCACACACCCGAGCACACATATTCCACACACAGGCAGGAGTGGCACACCCAGCTCACATGCAAGCATGCACACTTAGCACACAGGTGGGAGCGGCATACTCAGTTCACATGCAAGCATACACATATCAGCACACAGCAGGAGTACTGGCACACCCAGCACACACCTGAGCACACATACTCAGCACACAGGCAAGAGTGGCACACCCAGCTCACATGAGAGCACACACATGAGCACACACACAGCACACAGCAGGAGTGGGCACACCCAGCATTTGGAAGCAGCACGGGAAGGCAGAGCATCAGAACTGGCACCAGCAAGTCCCTTCCTATGGCAGGACAGAGGGATTGAAAGGCCAGTGGCAGTTGGAATTGAACCACAGCAGGGAGAGCAGGTCACAAGGAAACCTGTTGTCAACCTCACTTGCTCCAGGCTCAGAACCTGGTTTCCTGGGGGAAGCACCAAGCAGGAAAGAACAGCAGCCCTCTGGACCTTGGGACTGCCCATTGGGTCGGAGACCCCAATCCTTCCCACAAAGGGTACAGGCATGTATATTCTTCTAGGACAGATCGCACCTAGAGGATCGTGGCTTCTTGGTGGCAGGTAGGAAGGACCCATAATCAGAGCTGGACACAGAGCCTATAGCTGGAGACACTGTTCCCTCCTGCTGTCTCTTCCCCCAGCCAGAGTCCAGCATGGCCATCTACTGTGTGCATTAACCCATACTTCCAGTGTAACAGAGGGACTTCATTTCAATCACGTAGCCTTTTTAGGATGTGATGAGCAGTAAGATGTATTTTATTTAACTTTCAAATTGCAATTTTAATACAAACCACAGTGGAAATATCTGAAAGCTCTAAGGCACTGAGAAAACAATATAAAAGGTTGTGCTAATATAGTATACACTTTAAACTCAACTCAGTCCAGGTACCGACTACTGCTTTTTTATAGTAGAAGCAAGGGAGAATGCAGAAACATGAAGCCTCATTTCTGCTTTCCTGCTGCAGCGATTTTCATGTCGTCTTTGAGCCGCATGTTTTTTTCAGCTGTTCAGAAGCTACAGACAGAACAACACCCTGGAGTTGTTCATGGCACTTGGAGGCAGAAACAGCCATCTTCCCCTTCATCTCACAGCAGCAAGCCCAGGATGGCTATGATTTTGGGATGCTGGCACAGGAAGGGATACATGTCTAGCCCGTGTGTAGGACACTCCGGGAGTGTGGGACTGATGTCCAGGCATCATTCCTGGCAGGTGCATGATCAGGGGCTCACACTTGCTACCCTGGGTCTGACTGGGATCTACTGGCCTCTGCTCCCTAGTGCCTGCTGTGATGCGGGAAACAGAGGGGACTAGAGCAGCTGCGATGGGGACCCAGAGGAGGTGAACAGAGACTGCACGTTCTGAACACTAGAGAAGGAAGCAAGTGCTGGAATGGCACCCGTGTTCTGGGAAGAATGAATGCTCTTGGATTGCAGAGAGCAGATTACACAGCATCATGAGTCTGGGGCAGGGGGAGAATAGGGTAGCGGGAGGCTGGGACAGGTGAAGCCAAGGAAGATAGAGAGCTGGACAGAGGAAGCCCGGGGTAGGTAGAGGTAGGGGAACAGGGAGGCCAGGGTACAGGAAAGTCAGGGCAGGAGTGGCTGAAACAAAGAGCCCAGGTCTCCTGCTGCTGAGGTGGAGATACTCAAGAGAGCACCTGCCAGTGGGTAGAGCTTTGAGGGCCTTGGATAGGTTTTATCTCTTCAGGAGACTCAGCCCTGTTTCTCAGAAATGCTGCTTTGGCTGTCCAGCCCCAGATCTGAGCAGGTGAAGACCTGAACCAAGAATGCAGCCTAACTCTACATCTCTGGGATGCAGAGCTTGCTGCCTTGCTGAGGTGCCCACCAACCGAGACACCCATGCAGGTCCTGAGCTCAGGCCTGATCCAGGCCCCTCCCTGCTGCTTCCTCTGCCACAGTCTGACCTTGCCTGACCCAAGCCAGGCTATGTGTGGACAGTGTGTCCTGCTGTCCCCAGCCCTGCTTCTCTCATGATTTTCCCTCCAGTTCCAGCCCCATATGCTGCAGTATGCCACGCCCACTGCCAGAGCCCACAGAAAATACCACAGAGCTTCTGAGAGGAGCTTAGTTTGTGGGTCGGTGGGCCCTGAGCCCACCCATGCACGGGTGGCCTGTGGGCACTGCCCCTCTCAGGGTCATTGCTGATGTTGAAGTCACTCTGGGCAGGTCCATGTCACATCCTCCACAAAGAAAGGTTCTGGTGAGAGACCCTTGGAACTGCACTTGAAGGATGGTACATAGTTGGGCAGCAGCAGGAATCCCTTATGGCAGGAACATGCACCCTGAGGTTCTGGGTAGCTGCAATGTTGCTAAGGCACTTTTGGGAACCCCTCTTGTACGCCCTCCCTGACTGTGAGAAGCCCAGCCCTGGGGTTCTAGGGGCTCACGCTTGACCATAGGTGCACCCTCAGGAGCTCTGCAGATGCAGTTGGGACCAGGGGGCTGTGGGCCCTGAGCACATGGCGGGGGAGCGCTGTGCAACTGCTCCAGGCAGAGGGAGTGGTTGGGGACAGCTGGCCCCGAGGGGCCACCCAGGAGGCAACCTCGGTCAGGTTCCACTTTCAGGAGGGCCCCAGCTGTGTGGCTGCCTCCCAGCCAGCCCTGACTTGGGGGCCTGGAAGAGCTGCCAGCTGTGTCCTCAGCCAGGGCATCCCTCTCCTGCTTCACAGGCAGGGAGAGTGCCAGGCTGCAAGGGAGCTGAGGGCCTCCGAGCGCACCCCTCACCTTGATGTCCCTGGGGGGGTAGCTGGCTACTGGGAGTCTTTGCAATCCTGGGGGAGGGAGCCCATTCTCTACACCTGCTGGGGAGAAGCTATAGCCAGGCTGTGCCTGGCCCTGGCCAGGGATCCCGTCTCGCTCAGTTTTGCTCACTCGGCCCATGGAGGTACCTGGGGGTTGACCTAGGGACTGTGAGCTGGGTGGGCTCAGGAGCGTCGGGGTGCCACAGGTGTGGGTGGTGTTTGGGACCCCTGTGTAGGGTAGGCAGGAGAAAGGGGCAGCTCTTCCAGGTGCCAGGGTCAGCCTCGGCGGCGTCCAATCCAGGAACCTGCCTGGTCCCAGCGCAGGGCAGCGGCTGTCATCTCTGGGTGCTTCCTTATGCATCCGCGTCCTCGAGGAGCTAGTGGCACCTGTCCTGCAGGCAAGAGGCTTGGCAGGCAAGGGGCCATATGTGTGGTCTCCCCCACCAGGGCTAGGTCCCTGACACCCTCGTGCAACCAGTCATGATGGCGCTGATGTGTCTCTGTAGCACTGCATATGAGGTTCGCCACACAAGGCCTTGCCCACTTTCAGGAGAGGGGTCCTGGACTGTACACTTGGGCTGGGAGTTGGAACACAGGGTTGGGGGATCCCCCAAGGTGGACCCTGTGGCTGTCTCCAGGTCTGCATGTCCTACATCACACAGTAGGGCAGGAAGGATTGTCCCCAGAATAGGGTAATACAAGCCCAAAGATCCTCGGGACTTTAGACTGCAGACTGAGGGGCCTGTGAGTGACCATCCACTGCCACAATCAAGGTACCACTTACCCTGCAGCCCCCTCAGGGCCAGGGATGAGATTGGGGCCACCCCTGAGGCACAGGCAGGGTGCCCTGGCTGGAACCCCGGCCCAGCGTCCAGCATCCATCTGTATCCCGAAGACAGGTACACTGTTCTCTCTGTCCCTCCTTCCTGTGAAGATATGAAGAACAGCTTATCCTAGAGGAAGCCCCAGCCTGCAGCTGCATTGGTCCCCATCAACCTCCCTGCTGGGCATCCCAGAACCATGGCACTGCCCACAGCACTACCCTGGCACCCCGAATGTTCCCATTCACACCCACTAGAGAGCTGCCAGGACAATTGTCCCCACTTAGAAGACCAGAGAGGCCTCTGGTACCTGCCAGGGCACCAGGTGCTCCACGTACTGCAGACTCACAGTGGTTCATGGCTGCTCTTGCCCTGCAAAGAGAACCACATTATGTCATGGGTATCTGCTGATGCTGATACTGGAGGTGTTTGGGGTTGGGATTAGAGCACATGTGGGTGTGCTCAGGGATCACTCCTGGCAGTGTTCAGGGAACCCTATATGGTGCTGAGGATTGAACCAGGGCTGGCCGCATGCAAAGCTAGCACCTCACCCTTTTTTGCGCTGATGTAAAACAAACCTAACAGGTAGGGTTCATTCACATAACCTGAACAGTGAACAGGGTGAGACTAGGTCCCACCTCCAAACTGTGCATAAGTTGAACTTCTCTTGGGTTGGTAGAGAGACAGACACAGCATTGATGGCTGGTAGGCAGTTCAGCCCTGTCTTTGACCTCCCTCTCACCAGGGGACTGTGATGCAGTGTCTGAAATTGTCTAAGCTGATCTCAGCTCTGAATATTCCCTGGTTAGTGCACACCAGTCCCAAAGTGCACACACTTGCCCCCACTAGCAGTGTGCCTGCACTTCTCCATGTGGGCAGCAGGGGAGGCACTGAGACAGCCCAGTGACTTGTCATCAGTCCGCTGATGGTGCTAATAGCCAATTGCAGGCCCAAGCTCAGTGGGCTTGAGACTGCGCAGGGCAGCAGGGGAGGCACTGAGACAGCCCAGTGACTTGTCATCAGTCCGCTGATGGTGCTAATAGCCAATTGCAGGCCCAAGCTCAGTGGGCTTGAGACTGCGCAAGATAGTACATATGCTTTGTACACAAGCAACCAGGTGGGAAACCCTGCACAACATGGACCAAAAGCCTCTCCAGGGATGTCCCCATCCCTGTTTGTGCATATAGAAGGGCCTAGAAATGCACACAGCTCCCACCATGGTCTGGCCATATCCCCTTAGCCACTCATGCATATGGAAAATAAAGCCCAGGCTCTGTGGGGACAGTGAAGTGACTGCTGGGATGGTTGGTGAAAGGTGGGAACAATGTCCGCTATGATGACCAATGAGAGAGAGAGACGTGTGGGAGATAAGTGTGGGAGTGCTGGGTTTGGAGAACATCACAGGGGTCTTCCAGTCTAAATCCCCCAGGGGTCCTAAATGGTTAGGATCTTAGGGTCTCTCTGTCAGTGGACAATCTTGGCCTTACCCAGCACCTTCATCTGACATCACAGATGTGTGTGGCAGGACCCCATTCACAGAACTGGAAATGCGAGTGGGTCCTGACTGGTGACAGCCCACAAACCCTGATAGACTGGTTGACACAGCAGTGGTGCAGGGAGGAGGGCACAGGCAGGCACATGTATACAGGGTATAGGGAGGGAGGACTCAGTGAGCCCATGTGCAACAGGAGGAGGTGAAAGCAGATGCTGTGACCAGGCAGGTGTATGCAAGTAGGTGCTATGACTGGATTCATATGCAGATCAGATCACTAGGGCCTGACCTGCTGGGACCCCCTCTACCATAGAGGTTTGGGGAAGCCTCTGGAGAATGAGATAGGTTATAAGGGTATCAGGGCATAGCTTTGCTTAGAGCAGGAGGCTTGCAGTTTCCAAAAGGAGCTGGGGAGTGGCCAGGTATGGTGGTGGTGATGGCCATCTTGTAGTTTGGAGAGGGGCAACTTGGCTGGTGTGGGGGGATCATGCTGATCTGGTGCCAACCATTTCAGGATCGGGTCCTGTTCTGAGGGCAGATGGGGTATTAGCAACAGCCAACTCTTTTAGCCTGGCGGGAACTGGGGCTGTGCTCACCTGGTGTCCAGGGCAGCTGTAGGGTCTGTCCGAGGCTTGGCCCGCAGGAAGGCTCCCTTTGTCTTCATCTCAGCCCCAGGAGTCAGGAGAAGGGGTGCCACGAGGCAGAACAGAGACAGCTGTGGGGGCAGAGTTGCCCCTGATGGGGCCTTCCGCTTCTGTCCAAACAGGAATCTTAGCTTCCCTTGAAACTGCATTGTCTGGAGCACAAAGACAGAAGCAGACACATTCATATGTACCTGTAGCCCATCTGAGACCCTAAGGATTCCCAGAGATGAGGACCCTTCTAAGAGCTGAAATAGGAGCTCATTGGGACACAGAGCTTCATTTCCCTGGTGTCCTGGGAGCATCCCTGTTGTGTGTGTGCCTGATACACAGGACTGTGGACAGCACAATGGGAGAAAACCCTCTCTAAGTGTTTTTCATCACCCTTTCCCATTTCTAGTGACTGTTCCCTCTCATGTTGACCCAAAAACTCTTGCTGATTTGGAGCCCATGGTGGAATTTCATAGCTGCCAAGGGTCAGGGAAGTGGTACAGGTGGTAGGCTTCAATTCTGTCATGCCACCAACACTGCCAAGAGTAGTTTTCTTGGCCCCTGAGCACCACTAGGTGTAGCCCTTGCAACATTTTTTAAATGGTGTCTTTAAGGGGGAAAAGTGGGTCAATATTAGAATAGCTACGTAGTATGTTTTGGGTGTTCCACAGTGGGACCAATCCTGCCTCTGTCATCCATCCACCCACCATTCATCTTTTCCCCATCATCACTCATTATTTATTCATTGTCTGCCTATCATCCACCTACCCATTCTCCATCCATCTCCCCACCACCCAGTTATCTCCAAAACTATCCAACATCCCAAGTACCACAGTCTGGAAGGGAGGTGGACACCCCTTAGAGATGAAGGTGGAGATAAAGGAGAAAACCTCTAAAACCCACAGTGTAGGAGGGCCTGGGGAGGAACATAAGGTACTGTGGGGATGCTTGCCCTCCAAGCAAGTGCAACAGGTCCCAGGAGGGGGAGATACAGATCTGCCTGTGAATGAGGCATTGGATGATCTTGGGAGATGTGGAATTAGGGGACACTTAAGGGCAGACTAGGCTCTGTTGTGTCTGAGAAGGGTAGATCCCTCTTCCCTCAGCCCTGTCAGTGAGAAAAACCCACTCACTCATTAGTGAGAGAAAAAGTTGGAACCAAAAGCCTAAGAAGCGGCAATCTGGGTAGTTGCTGTCAGCAACTCTTCCTCACAACACCACCTGGGAATGTGTTGGGACTCATCTTAATGGTCCTTTGTCCAGACCCCACTGAACAAAGAAACACATGTATTGCAAGGCAAGGATCCTATTTCTCATGATGACTGCACACAGCAGTCTACTGGGAGTTCACATCCTCTCGGACCCTGACCCTTATCCTGAGCAGCCATGAATATGGAGGTAGCATCATTGCCAGCCCGTACCTCCCTGCTGTGTCCTGCTGTCCAGTATAGATATAGCCCAGGATTGCCTGCCACTCACCAGGAAACCAGAGGTGCTATCCAGCAGGCATCGCACACGGCAGACGAAGCAGCGCGTCAGAAAAGCTGAGTACTCAGAGAATGAGTCTGGAGCCCCCTCCTGGGCCCTAAGTAGCCTGCTCAACATTGCAGCATCCTCTCCTGTTGCCCAGAGGCAGAGACCAGGGAAAACAGTAAACACTGGTGAGTTTGTGTCATACCGATAGCAGTAGGTAAGTAGCAGAACACACACCCTTAACACACAGAATACACACAGCATACAACATACCTTATACATACAGAATGTACACACAGAATGCACATGCTTCAGATATATGGAACAGATGCCTTGAACAGAATATACTTACTTTATACATATGAGAGACATGTCTACTGCTCAAGGCTACATATGCACATGACTCATGCACACAGAATACACATATCTCAAACATGGGACACTTGCTTCACATATAAAACACATGCCTCAGACATATGGTATGCACATAACTCAGAATACACACACCTCATACATGGAGAACAGACATGTTTCACATATATGGAACGTACATGTTTCCTCCACCGTACACAAACCATTGACTACCAACTGACCCCCAAACACATTTGCCTGCCCCACATGGAACAAACAGAAAACATAGGCCTCACACATGTGACACACATACAACTCCCACATAGAACACACATACCACACAACATAGAACTGCTTTCATCCCCCTCACAGAATGTATGCCCATCTCTAACATCCCCCATGTCCTCATGGAGCATTTCTCTGAGGATTTCCCAGGAGCAGCCCTGGGTCCTTGAGAAGATGGTTTAGGGTGGCTGTGGGTGGACCCTGATCCTGCTTCGAATCTCCTCTCAGCTCTCTCGGGTGATGTGAGCTGTGGTGTGAGGTGGCGAGATCTTCTCTGCACCATTCACAGCTTCAGAGTATTGTGTGAGGAGAGACCCTTCTCCCCACTGTCCCTGGGACCCTGCCCAAGCTTCCTGCTCATGTTGTATGCAGGGGGACACCTGGAAGGGCACTCAAAGACCCCATGGTTCCACAGGGGCCATGCCCCAATAGGGCAGCAACCCTGGACAGATGAACTTCTCCCAAGCTTTGTCAGGTACATGAAATAAAGACAAGAAATTCCCCAAAAGTCAGGATTCTGGAGGGAACCCTGCAAGGTGGCCTCTTCCTTCCAAGTGGACACCCATCATTGAGCAGGAAGGGCTCCCAGAGAGGGACCATGGCCATTGGCCCCTAGTGGGGCCCAGAGAGGGCAGCAAGGTTCTCACAGCTCTGCTGAGGCAGGGCTGCTTTTGCCAAAGTGGCTTCAGCCTACTCACCTACCTGAGTCTGCAGGCAGAGGCTGTCCACCACCCAGCTGTGGGGGTGCCATGGCCCAGTGCAGCTGCCGGCAGAAGTCCAGGCGATCCTCCACGTGGATGTAATCATAGATGTTCTGGTGCATCACATCTGTCTGAAACATACAGCAGTGAATGAGCCTCACACATCTCCAGAGAGCCATAACCAGCACCACTCAAACACACATGGTCATGAGCATGTCATATGGGGAAGGTAAGGGGTAGGGTCAGCTGGGCCTGGGGTGGGAGTGTTATCCCTTGCCCAGCCCTGGGCACTGCCCCAGAGCATGGCATAGATGCACTCCCATGATAGGATGGTGGCCAGGCTGGGCATTCATGGTGCTTCTACTGGGCCTGGTGTGTATGCCTCACCTAGCCCCTCAGGAATTCATCCCTGGAAGAGTCTCTCTTGGAAGCCAGGAGCCAGCCAGTGGCTCCCAAAGGCTAATTTCTCTTTCCTGTACATCCATATCTGTTTCTGCTCTACCAGGTCACAACACCCATTGGTACCATGAATTAGGAAGCAGAGAAAAGGCAGTGAGGAGTATTACAGGAAAAATATTGTAGAAATAGAGTAACAGAAGTGGGGATGCTAACAAGAACCATCAGGAATCACAATAACAGCAGAGAGGGCAATAACAAAAATCTTTATTACATAGAAGAGTAGTAACCATGAGGACTTTGAGGGAAACATCAAGGAACAAAGGACTAGCAATGAGGAATCTGACAGAATCTCCCTTATAGAGGTCACCGGAAGGAAATACTATCTGGTAGTAGACTAAATAACCAGAGAGAAATATCTGGGAGCAAAGTAAAAGTAATGAGGTTCTTTTTTTTGGGGGGGGCACACCCAGTGACACTCAGGGGTTACTCCTGGCTATGCACTCAGAAGTGGCTCTTGGCTTGGGGGATCATATGGGAAACTGGGGGATTGAACCACGGTCCGTTCCTAGGCTAGCTCGGGCAAGGCAGACACCTTACCTCCAGCGCCACCGCCCGGCCCCAGTAATGAGGTTCTGACAGGAATGTTGATAGGATAAAAGCAGTAAGGACTTTGACAAAGTTATCAAAAATTAACAATATCAAAAATAACAAAAGTTATCAAAAACAAACAGAGTCACAGTAGTTCACAGTACTGAGGACAGGAACTGTTATCAGATAGTATAATAAAACAGTGAGGATACTGAAGGACTATAATACCATTAGTGAGCAAAGTAAAAACATGACTTGAAAAGAAACGTCATCAGGGAGCAGAATAACAACAGATAAAAAAGAAAAGGAAAAAGGCAGGCAAGTCCTCAGGTAGAATTATAATTGCAGTGAATATGCTGGTAGGAAATCTCATCAAAGAACAGAGTAGTAACATTGAGAGAAATGATAATATTTCTTGTAAGAAATATTGTAAAGTTAAGGGCTGGAGAGATATGCAGAATGATGGTGGTTTGAATCCTGGCATCCCATATGGTCCCCCGAGCCTGCCAGGAGTGATTTCTGGGCATGGAGCCAGGAGTGGCCCCTGAGCACTGCCGGGTGTGACCCTCCCAAAAAAACCAAACAAACAAAAAAAGAAATACTGTAAAGGAGAAGAGAAAATCCAATGAGGTGGATGATAGAAAACACCATCAGATACAAAGTAAATAAATAAGAACCCTGACAGGAAAGTTGTCAATGAGCATTGGGAACTATGATAATAGAAATTATCAAAAAGTAGAGAAAAAGCAGAAAAATTTATTTATTTATTTTTTTTTTGGTTTTTGGGCCACACCCAGTGACGCTCAGGGGTTACTCCTGGCTATGCGCTCAGAAGTCGCTCCTGGCAGGCACAGGGGACCATATGGGAACCGGGGGATCGAACCGCGGTCCGGTCCGTCCTAAGGCAGGCACCTTACCTCCAGCGTCACCGCTCGGCCCGAAAAATTTATTTTTAAATATTTGATTATTTATTTACTTGTTTGTTTAGGCGGCACCAGAGGTTCCTCCTGGCTCTGCACTCTGAAATTGTTCCTTGGGGCCAGAGAGATAGCACAGCAGTAGGGCATTTGCTTTGCAAGCGGCCAACCCAGGACCTATAGTGGTTCGAATCCTGGCATCCCATATGGTCCCCCATACCTCCGGGTGTGCCCAAAAACCAAACCAAACCAAACAAAAAAACCTACTCCTAGTAGGCCTGGGGACCATATGGGATGCTGGGTTAGGCAAATGCTTTACCCTCTGTGCTATCGCTCTGGCCTGGCAAAAATTCTTTTTTTTTTTTTTTTTGGTTTTTGGGTCATACCCGGCAGTGCACAGGGGTTACTCCTGGCTCCATGCTCAGAAATTGCTCCTGGCAGGCACGGGGGACCATATGGGGCACCGGGATTCGAACCGATGACCTTTTGCATGAAAGGCAAATGCCTTACCTCCATGCTATCTCCCGGGCCCCGCAAAAATTCTTAAAGCAAGCATCATCAAGGAATAAAGTAACAAGCAATGAGGACTCTAATAAAAAACATTGTCAGGGAGCAAAATACAGGCAGAGGCAGACTCAAATGAGAAATGTGAGGGATCAGACGAAGCCAGAGAGGTACTGACAAGAATGTTTTCAAGGAACAGACTGTAAGCATGGATAAATATGAAACCAAAAGTTGTATCAGAACAAAGGAATAGCAGCAGGGATTATGATGATAAATATCATCATGAAGCAGTAAGCAAAGGGGTTTTAATAGTTCATGTTGTAATGGAACAGTGTAACAGTAGTGAGGACTCAGAGGAAATGTCATCAGGGAGCAGAGTAAAATTAGTGAGTTTTCTGATAGGGAAGTGGTCAAGATGTGGAATAATATCAATAATAACTGAAAAAATTATTAGGAAGCAGAGTGAAATAAATGAGGATTCTAATAGAAAATGTACCCAAAGAGGAAAGTAGTAGCAAGCAGTGAGGACTCTGAAAGGAAACTTCTTCACAGAAAAGGGTAAAAATCAGTGAGGAAGCAGATGGAAATGTCCTTAGGGAACAGAATAACAGCTCTAAGGACTGACAGAAAACCTCAACAT
>PVKC010031076.1:0-14652 GCA_004027635.1 Crocidura indochinensis
CAGGTCTCTTTTATCTGGCACTCTTCGAGCATGCAGGAGTTGATTGCATGCATTCTTTAGCTCTGGGAGTTTCTCGGTGATGATGTCTTTGACTGTTGATTCTTCTTGGGGATCTCATTCCTGGGCCTCTATGACTCCAATGATTCTTATGCTGTTTTTGTTGAGTTTACCAAAGACTTCTCTTTTCATCTGTTCATGTTTATTGAGTTCATTTTCCATTGTATGATAATTTGCCTTAAGGATCTTTCCCAATCTCTTCTGTATGGAAGAGTTGTTCTTCATTTATGGAGTTGTTCATGTATGGAGTTGTTCTTCACTTCATCTTCCAGTTCACTTATTCTGTCTTGACTGTTGTTACCCTGTTGGAGAGGCTTTCCATTGAGTTTTTCAGTTCAGCTGTCAGGTTTTCAGATCTGTTATTTCAGTTTGGAGTTTTTTGATTTCTACCTTTGTGTTCTTTTCAGATAGAGCTATGTTTTCTTTTATTTCTATGAGTATCCTCCATATTCTTCTTCTAAACTCCTTATCTGAGAGATTAATCAGATGGTTGGTATTTTTTGAGTCATCAGAGCTCTTATCTTCATTCTCTGTGCATGGTGTTTGCCTACAAGGTTTACCCATTGTCGCACTTATAGTGTGATTTTTTTCCTGCATGTTGTGGTGAATCATTAGTTAGAAAGAGCTCATGGCCTTGAAGTGAAGCAGAGAGGCCATACTCTTCTGGAGCCTCTAGGAGACAGTTTTTCCTGGGCCTTTCCTGGTCCTCTCAGGAGAGATTCAGGAGACGGAAGATTAGAGAAACAGGAGAATCTGGCAGGTCCCCTCAGTCTCTCCTAATTGCTAATCTCAGAGGAGGATCAGACCTCTCCCACATTCACAGATAAAGGAGTCACCACTCTGCTGGGCACCGCTGGTTTTCACTCAGTCTTTCTTGGACTTTTGGCCTGTGTGCTGGGCCCTTCCTGGTCCTCTCAAGAGAGCTTCAGGAAACAGAAGAGAAGAGAAACACACAAAGCAGGCAGGTCCTCTCAATGTCTGTTATATATTTCTTTTTCTATTTAATCTCATCTACTGTGGTTCTGCTTAGTCCGAAAACCTACAAGAAAATATCTTACCTGTGATAAAAGCTCACATAAAAATCAGGGCACAAAAAAAAAAAAATCAGGGCACAGAGATTGTGTAGCCCAACTTCTTATCCTCAAAGCATCAACAATATAACATGGCACTATTCCTTTTTGCACAGACATACTAATAGAAGTAGATATTTTATGTATAAAAAATAAGCTCTTATCTTCTAGGGATAAGAACCTATACATTTTATAAATCAGGGGTCCTCCCACCCTGATCATGTGTCATGTGAACTCAACTTAAGACTCCATGTGATCAGACAGCGACCATCCAATCCCAAGCCCTAGAACCCAGACTTATAATGAACAGAGTTCCCCGTAACAGCACCAGGAACCAAACTACCACTGGGAAATTCCTAATATCCTCTAGCACCAACTTGCTCCAGTTTTAATATGACATCCTCATAATGAGAAACCAGCAGCAACTTGATCTATGAACAGGTTGTCCTATCTAATAACCTAACAATTAAAAGAAATCAGAAAACATGTCATCCTTTGATATGTGCCCAAACCCAAAATTGTTAACTACAAAAGACTGACATTGACAACTATGACTGGGCAGAATTTATCCTGGGATCAGTAAGAAATACCTAGCCTAGGTTTTAGCTTAGGATTTACACAATAACCAAGATCTCTAATTCCAGAGGTCTGACTTTAACAACTGTGACAGGGCAGATCTTCTGGAAACATAATGAAGAACTCTATCCTATGTTCATTTTAGGATCTGTGCAAAAACCAAGACCACCAATCACAGAAGTCTGATTACAACAGCAGTGATGGAACAGAACTGCTAGAACCATAAAGAAAGATGCTATCCTAGGCTTCATCCTAAAACTTATGCAAGTACTTAGATTTATAGTTTCAGACTTGATTGTATCAGACACTAATGAGTGGAAAGTTTCCTGACACCGTAATAATTCCCTGGGCTGTGAAAAGAAGTATGTTCAGAGCCTATAGTTATTCCCATGACAGTATGGTTCAAGGGCAGAGAAACACTGTATCTTTTCAGTCAAAGGAATTTCCTTTATAATTTTCCCAATATTTACTGTGCCTATACAAAAAACAATAGCAACAGTAAATAAAATCTTGCCATTCCAGCTCTCCTTCCTTTGTTTCCTTTTCTTTCTTTTTCTTTAGGTCTCATTGTTATTGCTTGGTTGTTGTATTTGTTGCTGTGTGTTTTTTATAATTGCTGGTTTTGGTCTTTTGCTTGATATTTGTTTCTTTTTCTGTTTTCTGTATTTTGTTGTTGTTAATTTTTGATTTTTGTATTTTTATGTTTTTTATTTTGTCATCTTTTTCTTCTTTTTGCTCCCTTTCTTCTTTTTAAATTGATATTTACAACCTCTTGATGGATTTCTCTCGGGTTTTGTTTGTTTGTTTGTTTATTCTTTTTTCTTTTTTTCATTATCTTCTTTTTTTTCAAACAGAACCACATAAGTTAAATTATCTTGTTCTGCCTCATAAATTGAAGGAAAAATGGATGCTACAAGAATCAAATAGTTGTATGAACACTTTGTAGAAAAAGAATGATCATACTTAAACACCAAACTCAAAGTCAATGACAACAGAATCTTTATACAATCATCAACAAGCAATACAAAGAGGGGACCAGTTATACTAGCAGTCTGGGGAGGGGACAAATGTGGAGGGTAACTGGGAACAGGATTGGAGGGAGGACAATACTGGTGGTGGGAATACCCCTGATTCAATGTCACTATGTACCTTAAATATTACTGTGAAAGACTGTAATACATGTTGTTCACAATAAAAATTATTAAAAAAATAAAAGAGATGAAATATTTTAGAGATAAACAATCAAAAATGGAAGAAGTCAAGTTCTCATTGTTTTCATATTATATGATACTATATTTAGAAAGCTACCAAAAATGATTTTAGAAACAGTAGATTCATATAGCAAAGTGGCAGGCCACAAAATCAACATATGAAAATCAATGGTCTTCTATACACCAATAATGATAGAGAAGAAATGTGTAGAATAAAAGCCCTTGGGTGTATCTGGATGAAGGTGGATGGAGAGATGGAGGTTGATAGGTCTTTCTCCTCCAACCCACGCCATGTGTGTGCAAGTCCCTCCAGGCAGAGGGTCTGCATCTTCAGGAGAGCGGTGAAGAAATCCACAGACCGATTCCAGGAGATATCAGCTTTATTCATGGCCCTGGCCAACATGTGTGTGGCCTATCATAACCTTTTACACTGGATCCCTATTCAGTCCTGCATTGTACCTTTTCTGTCAGCCATCAGATAAGGGGCTAATAATAAAGATATACAATGTTCTGACAGAACTTAACAAGAAAAAAATCTAAATGGGGAGAAAAATGAAAAGACAATTCCTCAAAGACGAAATACAAATGGCCAAAAGGCACATGTAAACATGCTCCACATCACTAATCATCAGGGAGATGAAAATCAAAACAACAATGAGGTATTATCTCATGCCACAGAGATTGACACACATCATAAAATATAAGAACAATCACTGCTGACAGGAATGTGGAGAGAAAGGAACTCTCATTCACTGCTGGTGGGAATGCTGTCCAGTCCAGCCTTTATGAAAAAATATTTCTATTCCTCATAAAAACTTTAAATTGAGATCCCATATTACCCAATTATGCCACTCCTAGGGACATACCCTAGGAACAAAATAAATTACAAAAATGCCTTCTTAACACCTATATTCATTGCAAAACTATTTAACATAGCCAGACTTTGTCTTCCAAAGTGTAAGCTTTCTCAGCCCCATTACATTTTATATATAACAGGAACTAATATAGAGGATAAAACAATATGTGATATTATGTAAATTCAATCATTGTTTTTGGAAATATTTTATGAGACATGCTCATATTTTTATATGTAACATTCCAATTTAATGACTAAATATTGAGTTATGTGTTTGTAATATAAACCATATATTATTCCTTTTTTTTGATCAAAGCAAAATCTTTTTATTTGCAATATTTCCAACTTGAAACTCAATTATAAAATGTGTCAAACAAACATGTCAGATGATAAAAACAAGAATACAGATGATAGCAGATGTCAAGAAACAAGAGCACTATGCAGATTAAGAAACCTTTCTTTTAATTACCAGGGAAGAAATTACCTCCTTGGTGGAAATCTAACACAGACTATGCTGGGACACCCTCCAGTGTCAGGAGGAAAATATACTAACAATTTTAAAATTACGTTAATCTAATGAATGATTTCACCAAAAACAGTGTTTGAAAAACTAGAGGATGTAGTCTGCCTCAGCAAATCAGCTTCATGATTATATTAATATGAACTGAGTCAATAAACACTTCAAAGCGCAGTGCGGAACAACATGAATCCAAATGGCCCATATGTAAAATATATCGTTCAAAACCCAAAAATGTACACTATATTAATCCTCTTGTGTTTGAGATCTGAAAGCAATTTATCTTTGAATACGAAAGCTTAGTGAATATGTACCCTATAGGACAATTAATAACGAGACAATATCAACAAAACTAAACTGAATGGCTAACGCTACCTTATGCAAATTTATCTAAAAGATTTCAAACTATTAAAAATATTTTAGGTGAATAGACTTCTAAAAATATACAACATTCCTTTGTAGGCAGTAGAGTTTTTCAAATATAAAGGATATACAAAAAAATACAGTATAAACTGCATAAAGCTAAACAGTAACAAAAATACTGTTTAATTTAAAAAGTCAAGCAGAAAAATATTCACCGAAGTGACGATTTTTCCGACACTAATCTGTATGTAAAAATGTTTAAATAGAGATGGTACTCTAAAAATATATACTTTTCTATCTGCAACAGTTTATAAAGGCAAACAAACATCTGCAATTGAGGTAGCAAAGCCAAATTCACAAACTTTGGAGTAAGGAAAATACCCTTCCTGTATTTTATAGTATCTTCCACACAGCATTAAATGAATTCTAATTGTCTCAAAAATTGTAATTCACATATACTGCTTTATAAAACTTAATTCAAAATACTGAAAATGTTTTTATTAAGATACTTAATCCTGATAATTATCTCAAGTTAAAAATACTGTACAGACAAATCTAAATTCCATATACATTACAGAAAAGCTAAATATTTACATTTCAAATGCTATGTTTTCAAAAGTTGATGTCAAGCAAATTGCGACTAATAATAATCCCTGACAAACTGCCTGCTAAGTTATCTTTCATTCCTCTTTCCATATGGTACCCCAAGCCAGGAGTGATTTCTGAGCGCATAGCCAGGAGAAACCCCTGAGCATCACCGGGTATGGCTCAAAAACCAAACCAAACCAAACCAAAACAAAACAAAACCATATATTATTCTTAATCCTCAGTGTCTCAAAAGAAGGCTGGAAAATGTGTCCATGTAGATGTTCATGAAAATATATATTCTTTAATTTTGTTTGGAAAGAAGAAAATATGTTTGTAAGCATATTGTGACTGAGATGCTCTGGACTGTTCATTATATTGAATAAACAGGTTTCATTAAGATACATAACAATTTCCAAGAGCCTTTTTCACATAGCAGATTAAATGAAAGCTGCAAGTCTAGTGCCTATTTTATTCTGCATATGTGTCTTGAAGTAAATTCTTTTAAAAATCTTGTAAGTGTAATTATTTCCTGTTTTTATAATATCAACATTTTCCACTCTTGAATTTTTCTTTGAACCTCCACAGGGCAGTCCCTTAAGACCACAGATGCTATTTGTTTGCAAGGCTATCTGGTTTCTTATGGGAAGATGCATGACTATTGATTCAACAGAAGGTATGTGTATCTCTCTCTTTTCTCTGTTCTAGCCCACCTCATTAAGTATATTTTACAAATAAAGATATAGTACAATATTTATTCTTAAACGATCATTATTATTGTCCTACCTTGAGTAATTAACCTAGAAAATAACTTAAAATGTTAAATATATCTAAATTTTCTATATGGCACCATATTCACTGGGAAAATTATAGAAAATATATTGACATTTATAAAACTAGCTAAAGAGTGTTTTTATAGACATTGCCCTTTGTCTTTTATTCCACTTTAGTAAATCAAATTGTTGGACATAAATTTAAAGACAACTTTTCAATGTCAGAAGTAAATCTAAATTCTAATTTTTATAGAGCCCATGACTAATTTATCAAATATGTTATCTGAATTATTATAATTGCCTAAACAATAAAATCTATCTTTATTGAGTTTTGATAAAATAAGCTATCTCTAAAAATTTGAAACAAATGTATTGATTCATAAACAGTTTTTGTCTATCATTGTGTTCTTACCTATTAAGTCATTTGTCAATCTGTTACACAGATACTTTCCAACTTTTATTTTATGATATAGTTTCTGTTTGAATAACTTGTTTCCAATATAAATTTATTAGTATATAAATCTTACCTAAAACTTAGAAATTTTATCAATTTCAAAAACATTAAAATAAAAGATCATTTGATTCCAATTCAGTCTCATAATAAACATAAATGACTAAGGAAAACTATGTTAATACAAATACTAGCTATCACTAATACTCTATATATTACATAGATATGGCAGTTAGTTGAAATATTATAGAGTTGAATATTATTACTAATATTATTTCTGCTTTATATTTTTCTAAACAATGATAAAGCACAAATTAGATTTTATTTCAAGAACTATTCAATTGTAAAAAATTTTCAATGTGTATCATATTTAAATATCTAAAGAAATTAGAACTAGACTTTTAAAATATGCAGTATTCTACATAGAGTAATCAGTGGTACTTACAAATAGAGCTTCACTGTTCAACTGACACTCCACCCTAACTAAAGTGAGGAACTTGTCATCTTAGACACTTTTTCTTCAAATTCAGTGCTTAGGTGTAATTATCAAAGAGCACAGGCACTACAAGTTCTCAGATACAGAGATGAACAACCAAAAGGTAACCTATGCAGAACTGAATCTACGTGACAATTTGAAGAATCAGCAAAGAAAATCAAAGGAACTCAAAAGCTCTGTCACAGTAACTGAGCAGGAAATAACCTATGCAGAGTTAAATCTTGAAAATGTTTCCCAGGATCCTCATGGAAATGACAAACACTACTACTGCAAAGGTAAGCCATTTAATAGACACAAGATATAACTGATCTAGGAACTGTGAAATTGGAGTAAACAGTAATGAGACAGAGTAGAAATGTATTCCATTTGTTTTTATGAGGATTATTAGATTTTGAATTTAGGCTATGGTGTGATAATATGATATTTTAGAATTAATATTATCTGTGTTTTTTTTAACTTGAAGCTCTTGACTAAAATCTCATGATTATTATATTTACTGATAATGCATTAAATTCAATAATCAGAGACAATATAAGAATGACACACATAATTTATGTATCCTAGTTCATATTTGTGAATCACTGAATGAGACTTGGCTTATCTGCAAGCCTCTATTTTTTCCACTGTTTCCATTTGCTCAAGCAGATTTACCATCGCCACTAGAGAAACTCATTGCTGGGATCTTGGCACTCTTATGCCTTGCATTAATGGTAACATTGATCACACTTATTTCCTGTAAGTAAATTTCAAAATAATACTAAGGAAATTTTTACTTTAATGTTTGCTTGAACCTTTAATGTTTTATAATGTGAAGAAAAACCTCCCTTTTAAATGTAACCCTATATAAAATGGTGATTCTAGCTATGCCAGTAAATGTAACTATGAATTGATTATAGAGAGATTTTTGCTTAATGCTAGAAAACACATTAACCAAGTAATGTTAGAGATGGTATGTTCAGGCTTTGATATATATATTTTCTTAAAAATTCATTGATCTTAAAATCAATTTTTATTTCAGATTATTTTAATCCTTGCATATCTAAAAATTCTGAGGCCTGGAGCGATAGCACAGCAGTAGGATGTTTGCCTTTCACGTGACTGATCCAAGATGAACCTCGGTTCTATCCCTGGCGTCCCATATGGTCTCCCAAAGTCAGGAGCCATTTCTGAGTGCATGACAGGAGTAACACCTGAGTGTCACCAGGTGTAGCCCAAAACTAAACAGAAAAGAAAATGAAAGAAATCTAAAGATTCAAAAATAAAATTATAACTCGGAAAGAAAATCTGACTTATTATATCTCTATTAATATTTATAAAAATAATTATATTTTTCTAGCTGCTAAAATGGGGGAGACAACTCAACTGTATCAAACTGGACCCAGAAAGGTAAAAGAACTGTAAGGTTCCTGATATTATCATAAAAGTTTATATTTTATCTCTATGTCTGGTTTGTTATATTTATAAATAGTGTCAAGGAGATGAAAAAAGGATTAGATTTCTAACTTTGATTCAGTTATCCATAATACATCCTTAACATCAAATTGTCCAAATGCATTGTCAGGACCAGTCCCCAATTACAGCAAGAGAGTAATGGTGAGCAGCATCAGTAATGATACCTCCAAATTTATATAGAAATTTTAAATTGAGGTAGTACATTATAAAGTCAAGTAAGATATTAAATAAACACAGCAATGTATTTTCTTAAGCAATAAAAAGCAGATGCATTCATTTAAAAGTCTATATATATAGTTGAAAATGTTTTCAGATGTCTTACTAAAATCTGGCAAGAAAGATAAATATTACAGTCTAAATGTGGAATACCCAACTAAAGCAGGTATAGCACTTTTCTTGCATTTGGCCAATTCGATTCCATCTCTGGCAATTCACATGGACCTCGGAGCCCACCATGACTAATTCCTCTAATCATAAAAAAAATTAAGTGTAGATCAGTTCATTGAATTTCAGGAATTATATTGAGTGTACTTAATTTGTTTGCACATTCTCTTGATATTGTATGTGAATTAGGGAAGAGAAGATTACCCTTTTGTTTGATTATGTATATAAATACTTTATATTTCTTATGTACCATTCTTTAAATTATATAGACATATTGCCTATAGTTGTTTATATAAATAACAATTAATTTTCATTTACATATAAGATCTCTTTTAAATTTTAACTCAGAGTCTTTCTCCAGCTTATCCTTGTATACGTTGTCCAGAGGAATGGCTCATACATTCCAACAGTTGTTACTATATTAGCAATGAACCAAAGACATGGAATGAAAGTTTAAAGGACTGTATTTTTAAGAATTCTAAATTGATCTATATGGTCAATAAAGAGGAAATGGTAAGTTTATTAACATTAAAATGTCAAGATTTTATTGAATATGCATAAATCATTATGTTTAAGGAGTTTATCAATATTATTATTTATTGTACTGCAACTTATTAATGTTGGATAAGTTGAATTCAGCTATTCTTTAAATGGTTTTTTACAATGATATTTTGATATTTTGAGTTATTTTATTATTTCTTTTTTTGTTTGTTTGTTTTTTGAGCCACCCCAGCAGTGCTCAGGGGTTACACCTGGCTATCTGCTCAGAAATAGCTCCTGGCAGGCATGGAGGACCATATGGGACACCGGGATTCAAACCAACCACCTTTGGTCCTGGATTGGCTGCTTGCAAGGCAAACACCGCTGTGCTATCTCTCCGGGCCCATTTTATTATTTCTTATCTTTTTTTTCTTAAAGTGTGTATATGCTAGATACTCAAGACTCATTCTAGATTTTACAAAAGGATCACTCTTGGCAATGGTTAAGAGACTATACGCCATGCCAGCAAATGAACTGGGATCATCAAAATTCAAGGCATATACTTTAACCCCTTTCCTCTCTCTCTCTCTCTCAAGGTACCATATATAATTTTAAAAAATTTGTACAGAATGTATGTCTCTTTCCTAGCTTGTACCCAACCCTGTTTCTAATCCCTGCACCAGATATAATTTCCACCTGGTGTGATCCCCTTGTAGCCTGTATTATACCAGATGGGACTCAAAAATATCCTAAATAATTATACAATTTCATTTTAGTACTTTGATTCAAATGTTGGCCATGCCAGAAATTATTTGGGAGTTTTTCCTATTCTTCAATTTTCTCAGTGAGTTTGGAAAGGAATAGTCCTCTCTGCAAGACTGAATGTTTTCACTCATGAATTCACCTGGACCTGGGCTTTTATTTTGGAGAAGCTTTTTGATTACCATTTCAATCAACTTTGGTATTTATGCAAAATATCTTTATAACATATGCATTTTTATTATTGCAATAGATTGAAATATTTTTATAAATTATTACAATGTTTGATTTAATAAATGTCTGTTATTCTTTTTTAATTTACTTTGAATCAACATGCAACATACTTACAAAGTTGATCATAATTGAATTTCAATTATGCATATCCAATACCCATACTTCACCAATGCAGTTTTTTCCTGCAACTATTGTCCCAAATTTGCTTCCTGCCATCCCCCTCAACTCCATGCTGCCTGCCTCTATGGCAGACATTTTCTATCTTACACACACAAACTCTCTCATCTCTCTTTCTCTGTCTCTCTTCCCCCTTTTCTTTTTACACTGGTTTGCAATATGGTTACTAAAGAGGTATCACTTTACCTCCTTTCAGCGCCCATTTATTATCCACAGTGCTCATTTTCTCTATACCCTAAGTGCACTCACTTGCTATTAGTAGCAAGCTTTTAACTTGGTCCAGTCCTCCTGGTTCTCCTTTCTATTATATTAGGATATTAATATTATACTATTTTTATATCCCACAAATGAGTGCAACATTCCTTGTCTATTCCTAATCCGTATGGCTAATTTCACTCAGCACAGTACCAGGGGTCTCAAACTCAATTTACCTGCATGCCTCAGGAGGCAAAGTTGGGGTGATCCTTGAGTGCAAAGTCAGTAGTAAGCCTTGGACACTGGGGGGTGTGACCCAAACAACTAAAACTAAACAAAACAAAACAAAAAAAAAGATTCCTCTAGGGCAGGATCACAAAATGTTGTATGGAGGGCCGTTTACAGCCTGCAGGCCGCTAGTTTGAGACCCCTACTACCAATCCCTGAATAAGAAAATTTTATGACTTCAATTTTTCCTAACAGCTGCATAGTATTCCATGTGCAGATGTACAACTGTTGCTCTGCCTAATCATATGTTCTAGGGCACTTGGGTTGTTTTCAAGTTTGGCAATTGTAAATAGTGTGGTCATGAACATGGGAATGTAAATGACATCTTTTCATTGTGTTTTCTTATCACTAGGGTATATTCCTGGGAGCAGTATTAATCATATGAAAGTTCAACTTCTAAATTTTTTTTTGAGGAATGTCCATATCGTTTTCCAAAAATACTGGGCCAGGGGCCGGGCATGGCGCTGTAGGTAAGGTACCTGCCTTGCCTGCGCTAACCTAGGACGGACCGCGGTTCGATCCCCTGGTTCCCCATATGGTCCCCTGTGCCTGCCAGGAGCGACTTTTGAGCAAATAGACAGGAGTAACCCCTGAGCATAATCGGGTGTGGCCCAAAAGAAACAAAAAAATACTGGGCTAATCTCCAATATCAACAGCAATGAATGAGAGCCCTTTTCTCCCCACATCCACACCAGCACTGTTTATTTTTTTCTTGATATGTGCCAGTTTATTTGGAGTGAAATGATATTGCATAATAGTTTTGATTTACATGTTCCTGCTGGTTAATGGTGCGGAATATTTTCTCATGTTCCTTTGGCCATCAGTAACTCCTTGAGGAAATGTCTGGTAATTTCCTCTCCTCACTTTTTCTTCTTGCTAGGTTCTACTAGTGCCTTATATGTCTTAGGTATTCACCCTTAAATGCTAAATAATGGTATCTTCATCTTTGAAGATATCTTTAGCATTAATATTATGAAAATAATAACTATAATTTCCTCTATCTATCTTATGGTTTAAGCCCTACTTTTTTATTTTACTCTTCAGTATGGTTCAGTAAGACGTTTAAGTTAGAATCCTCCTCACACCTAGCTGATCAGGCTTCCCAGAAGCACTTATTGAGGAGGCTTTCTTTGTTCCACCACACATTCTTTGCTCTTTTTCAAATTAACTTATTATATATATGGGATCTATATTGGTATATTCTTTTTCACCTATTAGAGAGTCTGTCTTTATACCAATAGCATAAAATTTAATTACTACTATTTTGTTGTACAGTTTTGAAAATTGAAAAGGTGATGCACCCTATCTTTTTCCCAAGTATTCCTTCAGCTATTAGTTTTTTTCTCTTTGTGTTTTTTCCTTTCAGCTTTTTGTGGTTTATTGTTCCATATGAATTTCAGAAGTGTTTGATCTATATTTTTGAAAAATATATGAACATTATTATAGAAACTGCATTAAATCTGTGTACAATATATACTTCGGGAAGTATAGTCGTTTTATTGATGCTATCCTGCAAATTATTGAGTAGGGCATGTGTTTCCATTTCCTTATGTCTTTATTTTGAAGTAGTGCTTTGTAGATTTCTTTTCATAGGTCTTTCAACTTTTTAGATCAGTTGATACTGAAGTATTTGGTTTTTTCAATGTAGAATTGTGAATGGAATTGTTGACATAATGTCTCTTCTCTTTAGTTATTTGTATATAGAAAAGTCATGACTTTTGATGTTAGTTTTGTACATTGCCAGTTTACTAAAGAGATCTTTTTTTTCTAGAATCTTGTTTTTGGAGTGTTTAACATTTTCTAAGTAGACTATTGTATCATCCCCCAAAAGCGAGAGTTTTAGTTCTTCCCTTTCTATCCAGATGATATTTATATATGTTTATTGACTAATTGCGATGACAAGTAACACCCGTAATGCAGTACTATATTAAATAGAAGTGTTAAGAATGTGCAACAATGTCTTGTGTCAGATCTTAGAAGAAAGACTTTTAAATTTACCATTAAATATATCATTGATGGGCTTATGCTACTTAGATAAGACTATATTGAGGAAAGTACACCCATCTTGGTGAGTGTTTTTATTATGAATTGGCATTGGATCTTTGTTGATGTAATGACAATTGGTACTAAACACACCCATGGACATGCCCCTGGCATGCTCCTTGGGCACATACCCTGTCACACTGGATATTAAAAGAAAAATTTGGACAGTTGGAGGGGGGTTCAGAATAGTGATCAGAGCAGTGCTGGCAGGTCCACAGTGCACTGGAGATAAAAGCATTAGAGATGCTGCCTCCTTTGTGTCTATACCTCAATGTCTCTCTCAAACCCAGGCTACAAGCCTTCCCTGGCCCCTCTTTTTGGTGAATATATATCTCCTCCCTCTTCCTCTCTCTCTATTTCTCTTTTTCTTTCCCCTTTTCCCTCCTTTACTCCTTTCCAAACCCCAGCAGCAGCCCTAAGACTCTGTGCCTGCAAAAAATAAAGGTTTCTACTTGTCTCTCCTCTCTCTTTGATATCAGTTGCCCAGATAAGTGCATAAGTGTCCACGCAGCTGCACTTGCTGTCCTTGTGTGGGCATGAGGCCCTACCCAGCAGCTGGGCCCCACAGACCCCTTCTAGACTTGCAGCTCTGTAGCTAATTGCAGCCTATCATGACCTGCAGCTAACTGCAGTAATCTGCAGATATCTGAAGTATTCCTGCTGATCTCTTCAAATGTTTTATCTTCATCTATTGATATGATCATATAATTTTTATTATTTAATTGATATGGTGTATAATATTGATTAACATTTGTATATTGAACCATGTTTTGTATAACTGGGGTAAATTCTACTTGTTCATACTGTATGAACTTCTCTATAAATTGTTAGATTTTATTTGCTAGTATTTTGTTCAAGATCTTCTTATCTGTATTCATTACACATTGGCTTAAAAGTTTCTTTCTTATGGTGCCTGCTTATGCCATCAGGTTGATGACAGATTCATAGAAATTGTTTGAGAGTTTTTCTAGTTCTTCAATTTCCTCAATGAGCTTGAAAAGGAACGGTCCTCTTTGCAAGTCTGAAATTTTTCACTTGTAATTCCAAATGGGCCTGGGTTTTTGTTTGGGGGAAGCCTTTTGATTACCACTTCAATTTCCTTGACATTGGTAGGTCTGTTCAAGTATTCAAAATTATCTAGATTCAAGCTTGAGTGATTATATGGTCCAATGATTAATATATTTCTTCTAGGATTTCTTCTATTCTGCCATATGATTATCAAAGTAATCTCTGACTATCCTGTGAATTTCTTTTTTTTTTTTGGGGGGGGGGGTGTCACACCCGGCAGTGCTCAGGGGTTACTCCTGGCTCCATGCTCAGAAATTACTCCTGGCAGGCACGGGGACCATATGAGGCGCCGGGATTCGAACCGATGACCTTTTACATGAAAGACAAACACCTTTACCTCTATGCTATCTCCCGGGCCCCTATCCTGTGAATTTCTATGTAATCTATTGTGACAATTTTCTTTCATTTCTAAGTCTGTTTATAGTGGTTCTCTTTTTAGTGAATATTTTGTGCCACACCTGGAGGTGCTCCTGGGTCACACCAGGCTCTGCACTCAGGAATTACCCCTGGTGTGTTCAGGAAATCTTATGGAATGCCAGGGATCGAATCCAGGTCTGCCGCCTGCAAGACAAGTGCCCTACCATTTGTGCCATAGCTCTGGACCCAGGTTTATCTAT
>PVKC010031077.1:0-14625 GCA_004027635.1 Crocidura indochinensis
AGTCAAAGAGGGGTCCACCTACTCTGGCAGCCTGGGAGTGATGGTGGAGGATATGGGATGCAGAAAGGGTATGGGGAAGGTGGGAGGGCAAACCTGGTGGTGGGTATTCCCCTGATTCATTGTTAATATGTACCCAAAATACTAATGTGAAAGATATGTAAGCCACTATAATCAAAATAAAAATATATAAAAAAAAATACTTGGAATGATATCCAGAAACTAAATTCTTGCATTATAATTTTGTTATATTTAATTTCTTTTTGAGAAATTGCCATGTTGCTTTCCATAGAGGTTGACAACAACAGCTTATAAGTGCATTGAATTTGAATGAAGTTTCTTTTTTATGTCCTCACTAGCAATTAACATTTAGAGCTTTTTGATATAGGCCATTTTTATGTATGTAATATGTTATTGCCTTTATGATTAGATTTTCTAAGATATTCAACGAGGATATTTATTTTTCTGCTATGTTATCTAATACAAATTGGTACACACAAAGCTTGTAATGCAATGAGACCTTACACCCTGAACATTGATATAATGACCTGGTACAGGCCTCAGAAGAATGGGCATCCTCCAGTCACCCCTGAACCAGGGAAGCTATCTACAAATCATCTGAGGTATTTTTTATAACAACACCTGGAAGCAATCCCCTACTAGGGAAGACCCTGCCACTGCTCTGACATCGACCTGCTCAAAAGAGACTTCCCTTTTTACTAAGAAGACTTGACAACACAATGACCTGCTTTCAGGATAGGGCTCTCTGTATTGCCCTTTAAATGTGAGGTGAAACAAGAGGATGCTCCGCACCATTCTGAATGCAATGTAGGATATGCAGATTCCAGGATCTTTAATACAGAAACATAATACCAACAACAGAGACTATGTGAAAAATAAAACTGTATTGTCACTACAGATAATGACTTGGATTGGTCAAACTAGTTTGCCTGAAACCTAGAGTTAGTCTTATGCCAGGAAACTTCAGGGATAGGGTCTCCTTGTATTTAGGCCAAGGCTTTTCCTTTCCATGTCCCTCATATTTTGGTGGGCCTATGCAAACAATAATTGCCACTCTGACACCATTTTTACTGTACTCCTTTGACTCTAATCCTTAAGAAAAACAACTCACTTAAAATTTTTGAGGTTAACTTAAACTAATATGCATGTGCATGGAAATGTAAAAAAGTGCTTTGCTTCAATGTTTAAGGAGTTACATAAATTTTGTGGCTTTACATTGCTTTGTGTGCTGCTAAGTAATATTATGTATTACAATCTGGGGACTTGAGGGACAAAATAATTGTACATGGTTTCCGTTTTATTTTTCTTAATGTTCTTTGGCTGAAAGTTTCAAAGGTTGTGGCCCAAAAACTAAAAAAAAAATCATATAGTGATAAAAGTCAATGAATTTTTTTTATCTCACTTGTGTTGTATAAAATAATAAAGGGGTCCTTCGGATGGGCTTGAATGATAGTGGATGGTGATGGAGGCCTTTCTCCTCCAGCCCAGGACCACGTGTATCCAACTCCCTCTACCAAGCAGGTCAGCAGATTCAGGTAGAGGCGAGGAAATCCTCCACAGACAGGTTCCAGGAAATATTAGCTGTATTCATGTCTTAGCCAACATGTGTGGCTTCTCCCATAACCTTTTACGCAGGATTCCTATTCAGCCCTGCATTGTACCTTGTCTCTCGAAATCTCCTCCAGTTTTCTCTTCCAGCCTGCATCCATGCAAATCCCCTTTTGCCCCTTTTTGCCAAACCTTTGGTAACCTTCCCAAGACCCCTCCCAGAAATGGGAGGTCTTTCTTGTAGGTAAGGTTACAGGAAGAATGCGGGGTGGGGGTTACAACTTGCATGTGACATTCAAAGGGCCAGCTTTACACTAGGAAAGGCAGGCTTGAGTAGTAACTAGGTTTAAGTTTTAGTTTCCCCCAAAGGGGCTGGTACATTTCAGGAAAAAAGTGACAATAGCCAATCAGGAGACTACAGGCCACTATAGACCACCTGGCCTTAAGTTCCAGTGGGAATCTCTGATGTACAACTAACCTATCCCCTAATGCCTAGTGTTTGAAAATTGAGTAGGAACCAATCATCATATGCCTACAAATTGAGTGAGCCAATCATTGAGTGAACCCTTCCTCCTTCTATTAGCTGGAAATTTCTCAACTATCTTTAAAAGGGTTTGTCATTCCAAGCTGAAGGTCGTTACCTCGCTGCAAATGCTTGGAATCTGGGCTTCATGTTGGAATCTGGGCTTCAATAAACCAATAAGTACTCGTTGTTTTTGCATCCTGTGTGTCTCTGATGGATTAGTCTCGGTTTTGGACCCCAATCGCATGTAAAATAAATTTCAAGTAATGGAACATATAGATTATGTGTTCTATATTTTCTGATTCCAAGTCTTTAGTCATAGTAAAGCAGCATTGTGCTTGCTTAGTATAGATTTTTAGCTGTGAGTGAAAGTGTTTAAAAGATCCCAACAACAAATGCAAGATAAAAAGCCTTATTAAAAAAAAGTGTAAAATGCAATAACTTATAGTATTATACTATAATGTATTGTATTGTACATTTAAAAGTTTGTGAAATAGTAGATATTAAAAGTTAACTTCATAAGAGAAAAAATGTTAACTGATTGGTGAAGAATTAATGAACAGTATGGCAATGATCATTTCACCATGTGTGTGTATGCTTAGCATGTGTACACACACACACACACACACACACACACACACACACCTAGCCATTCTCGAGGATCAAACATCTTTCCTGTTGTACTATCAGGAATACTTCCTGTAACTGGAGCAATATTATGGTAAGAGACAGCTTGTCTTGCATACAGATTTGATACTCAACAAACTTTTTGGTCCCTGGAGCACTGCTAGTAGAGATCTCTGAGCCTAAAATCAGGAGTAAGCACTGAGAAGTGTCCCAAAACAAAACCAATAAAAAGCATATACTTGCTTTTGACTATTAACTTTTATTTGGAAGTTAGTAATTTATTAATGACATAATAGTAACATACCATACAATAACTTCCGAAATTAAGTGGCTAAGTGCTTATTTCTATTTTGCAATCACCTTATATTACATTAATGCATATTCTATATTCTTTCAAACAAAAATTTGCTTTGAATATATTATAAATCTATTTTCAAACAAGGATTAGAATACACAAAAATTAAAATAGATATATAATTCTTAATTTTTTGAATATTCTCTTAAAATTTTGGAAACACTTTCTCTAGCATTATGAGGGATAAAAGAGGGAGATATGGGATGCATGCTGGGAACAGGGAAAAGGGGAGGACAACACTGGTGGTGGAAATGCCCCCATGCATTGTCATTATTGCCTTAAATATTACTGTGAGAGATCCATAATTCACTTTTACCACAATAAAAATGTAAAAAAAATAAATAAAAGGGATCATTATCTAGGATTAGATATATATTTTTATATAACAGTAATGATCATACCTAAAGGTGGTTAATTTTACTGACATACAAACATGGGGAAGAAGCAGGCACACACTCATACATACATGCACATAAAGATTTTATAATGACTTGACTTGTTTTTACAGCTGCCAATATCATGCCATTCCTTCACAAAATTTCTTTTACTTATGTTCTTGGTTATAAGCTCAGGAACAATTAGAGAAGTATGTTTCTTTGAGCTGTATAATTAAATGCCAAGAACATTCACCATTCGATATGTAATTCACTCAATAACTTCTGTTTGAAGGACTCAGTATTAATATATAGGATGGATTGAATTCCTAACAACATCTGGCATGAGCAGTGGACTTGGCCCTCACTATAATAGCATTACATTCATGGTTGGACTGACAGCTAAATGGATGGATGGAGCTTGTCTCTAATGGATCAAATTCATGACTAGAGCATAATGAATCAGAATGTTATAACCTCTAGTCACACACACCCTGGCCTGTTGCTCCTTACAAGATATATCAGGGGATATAGAGTAAATTCTTGTTGTCAGATCTAATGGTGAAAGATTCTGGTTTCTGACTTGCTGGAAAAGCAAAAAGGAATTTCCATTCCAATAATCTGGATCAAAACACTTTCCAATAGCAATGGTCAATTTATTCTGTCACTTAATTAAAGCACAAACATCACAAATTGTGAAGTAAGCAAAAAAAAAAAAAAAGAAAGCTTGCCTCTTCAACCTTGAAACACAGGCCTTAAGACAAATACCTTATTAAGTTAGTTAAGTTCTAGTGTGTGTGTTACAGGAGATTTTATTTAAGGCTTTTTTTTATGAGCTAAACAGGATTAAAGTAAAGGGCAAAATTACAACTAACAATTACAGAGAAATTGAAATGCAAGAGCAAAATCTTGTTGAATAAAGGCAGAATTTCCACTACCAGAATAGTCTCTCACAAAATGGAAAAAAGCAAGATATAGGAAAGGATATAGCAAAATAGCTCATATTATTATTAAGTTTTTCCTTAATCTTAAAGAGTTAGCTATATAAATTTTCTAAATTAAGACTCTTTGTTTTAAAAATGCCCAATTTTATTATAATCCTATCATTTATTTCAATACATGCAAACCTTAGCAAAGTTCAAAAGTAATGAAAAATTTGTAGTAGAGAGGTGGGAATTTGGTGATGACATCTCTTCATATGCTTGATCACAACCATTTTCCATGATAGTGCAGTCTCCTTGACATCTACACATTATATAATTTAGGCTACCCTATCTTCTGCAAATTTATAAAGGGAGAATCACAATGAACTCATTTTCACAAATTATAAGATATCTGCTATTAATGTATTCCCAGTGAGTAGTTATATACAGACCTAAATTTTCATTCTCTAGGTGCTTTTAAGGCACGATGTTTGCCTCAGGAGAGTAGCTTTTTTGTTTTAGTATATTTCTAAGAAAATATGGCCAACCTCCACAGGGAGGTAACCACATACTTACAAGGAGACAGATTAGAATTACTTGGCACAAAAACTGTTGTCTGTCATACAGACAATAGCATTCACTTTATTTAAAGCACTGGAAATAAAATTAAGGTATTTTAAGGTTACTTTGCACAGTTCCAGGAGGAAGAAATCATTCAGGATATATTACAAAGATTTTCTACACAATTGAGACCTGAACATGAAGGTTTATGTGGAACGTATTCTGTAGAAATATAAGAAAGATAGACAGCGAATGACTGTGTTTCTGAGGGGAAAGAAAGAGGAAGAACAAGAAAAGTGAGAGAGGATTAGAGGTATAGAGTGGGAGTGAGAAGTGAAGAAGACGAAGGAGCATAGAGAAATTATTCTATATGTGGATTAAATAAACTCATGAAAAGTGATAGCTATAGAGATCAATAACAACAGAATTGTTCTCTGATTGTTGCTTTTGTGCTAAATCCCAAGCTGTTTAAGATGTAATATTGATAATATTTAAATTTTTCAACTGACATAAATAAATTATGTTTATTTACTTATTTAATTATTTACTTACATCACTATTTAAATTAGTGTTTTAGCTATTAAAATATAAGCATTTGAAGATTTTTCAAAATTTTCATAACTATGCATTTAACAAAAATACTATAATTGCAGTTTAAGGGGTCTGCATTAAAGAAACAATATACGTTCACATATAGGCAAACTTTTAAAATGAATGAAGGTAATAGGAAAGAGATTTCTTATATAGTGATTTTATTCTATTAATTAAAAATATGTAAGTTATATACTTAAATATATATTAATTATAGTTCTTATAAGTTTATCAAAGAATGTTAAGATCCGAAAGTTGAGATACCCAAAAAAAAACTATCCATATATATAGTTGGACAATTAGCTTTTATTTTTAAGAAAAGCTATCTACTTTTGGAATAATTACCTACTTTAGCCCACCGAGTATGAAAATATATTCCAATATGATTTCTTTTTACCACCCTCCCCCTCCAATATGATTTTTATTTCAGTTCTATATTTGTCACTGAGCAAATTTTAGTGAATATTTTATTGAATATTTACTTGGAAAACATTACTTGAGTTTAGAACTATTAAAATATAAATAGAATGTGAACAATTGCTTGCCAGCTGCTTTTATAAAAAAACAGAAAAGAATATCAAGGCCTTAATTGTATCTGTTACTTAAAGGTTTTCTCTAGAATGATTCATGAGAGCAGAGTCCAATGTTGTAGAGATCCACAGCAATGCTGAATACTTTACGTTGTTTTCAAACTAGGAGTATGATTTGTTTATTGTCAATGGAATGAATATCTACATATAATAATATATATGGTCACATTTATGAAAACAAAGATGACTTAATATTATACTCTGTACTTTGCTTGACACCAAATAATAATCCATCTTAACTTGCTTTTCATGCAATGATTCTAAAGTTAAGAAAACACTTATGTACAAGTTTAAAAAGAGGGATACCATGAAAAATCTTGAGTCTTTAAGCCAAGAAAAATTTGCTGATTTTTCTCATATTTTTTCTGATGCCGATTCTCACAAAATGTTCAAATTCCAGCACAACTCTGTAATTTAGAAAACACACACATTTAAAAAAGGCATCTTCTTTGACTGGGGTCATTAGATTTGGTTCTTGGAGTACAATTTTATTATCTGTTAAAGAAAAACTAATCTAATAAGCGTTATAAAAACAATGCAGGCTTTTCTTCTTCCTCCTTCTCTTCTCCTCCTTTATCCTCTCTTCTTCTTTATCTCCTCCTCCTTTTTCTCCTTCTTTTACTATTGACTTAGGTGTCAGGAGTATCAATTCCAAATACGAGGAAAGCAAGTAAAAATATATACCTAAGGAGCTGGCTGAAAGTGGGTGGATGGATATGGGTGGTAAATAGGAAATTGCTAAGAGATCTAGGTTAAAGGAGAATATTCTTAAACTAAATTAATAAGATGGTTGATGAAGTCAGGGCTGGGTGATCAAATATCAGTCTGAGGGAGAAAAGTTCAGGAATTTAATCAAATGTTAAAGGTTATTTGATAGCAAGGACAGCAGGATTTTCTCCAGAGAATTTACACTATAATTTGTGCTTCATAAGAATAAATGCACAGACCCAAGTTTTAGATCTTGCGGAAAAGGCTAAAAAGAGTCTTTTAAATTTGGCAAGGGAAAGGCTGTTTTCTTTTACAGAAATGAGGTGATAGATTATTTGCTCAGCGCCTATAGCTGTGTCTCAGCAATGATAATGATTGCTTAGTCATTAATGGTAATGATAATGAACCCTTTTTGAATGAACACAATGGATTCCCTGTGATTTTACTTCTACTTAGCAATTGCCCTCTTCCTATTGTTATTGAGATCTATGCACTTGTTTGAGGTGTTTTCCCCTGCAATTACATAGTTAGTTGTGCTGTGCTGGAGAGGTCACTGTTTTTGTGCTGCAGCTGATTTTAATTAGCATCATCAATTAATTAATTAATTAACATTAATTAATAGTGAAGTTGCTAGTAGTACTAGGAATCAACAGTTTCTGACTGAAATCATGAACTCTACCAGAGTCACACCTGTAGGGTCTGCAGGACCCTTCTGTTAACATTTTTAAATGGCTTTTGTGTGACCAGATAGGGCATAGCAATAAGGCATTTGCCTTTCACGCAGCTAACCAGGGACAGACCTGGACTTGATTCCCTGCATTCTACAGGGTCCCAGATTCTGCCAGGAGTAACCCCTGAGTGCCGCTGGGTGTGACACAACAATAATCAATCACTCAATCAGTCAATGCAAGTGCATTTGTGGAGCTAGTAGGGCATTTGCCTTGCTGGAGGCTGACTTGGGCAATATCTCAGACACACCCTAGTCCTGAGCTCTGAGCCAGGAGTAAACCTTGAATACTGCAGTCTATCCCCAAAACAAATGAATAAACAATAAAATGGATTTTTAACATCAGTTGGTAAAAACATGATGTTAATAATAATAAAGTGTGAGGATTTTGTTTTGTGTTGGTCTTTTGTTGCTATTACTTAATGTTTAAAAGACAAAGTACTTGGGATAAATCTCAACTTGTAGAACATATTTTCATTCTTTTAAAGCTCTACATTTAGAGGTAAATGTGTAAGTTAAACAATGGATACAAAGGGATCTGATAGAGAGTGCAACGGGTAGGGCACATAGGGCACTTGCCTTATACACAGGAACTCAGGTTCAATTCCTGTCACCCCATGTGATCCCTTCAAGTCTGCCAGCCATTCCTGAATGCAGAGCTAGAACTAATCACTGAACAATGAGGAGAGTGGCTCAATACCAAACAAAAATAAATAAATAAATAAATAAATAAATAAAAACATTTAGAAGTGGATACAAGTCTACGTAAAAATAAAATAGATGGAAACAGCTCTGACATATGGGAAAAAGTAGAATAGTAAAAGCAAAGTGAAGTAAAAGAATAGAAGAAAGATGATTAACTTCAATGTATGGAAACAAGTAAAATCAAATATATGACATATAGGATATGGTTCAAGGGAAGGATTCTCTTCAAGAGTAAACACTGCATCATCCTGCGGCAGCTATTCCACATCAAGAAGCAGCCCAGTGGTCCTTCTTATTCCTTGGTCAATTATTGCATCAAAGTGAAACTATTATGAACAATTATATATATATAATTTATATTAAAGTGCATTGTTGTATAGTTGGTTATTGCTCATTTTGTACTATTATAAATTGAACCTTATCATAAGCATAATATATGGAGAAAATGAATAGCAGAATTAGATTTGCACACTGTCTTCAGATGCAGGTATCTAGCAGAAGTCTTCAAATATATCTTTTGCAGATAGAGAAGCAGAACTGAATGAGAAAAAAAAAACTTCCAGGAAAATATGGACTATAATGTCCATGTGTGGTTTGATCCAAATTAATAAACTGGAAGGTGATTGCAAACTTAAGTCAAAGAAGCAGTAGTTCTTATTGACTTTTTGAATTATCATTGAGGTTTGATGTATAATACACAAAGAGCAGAAATGTGAACCTTAGGTGATAGTGATGATAGTAATAGTAGCTTTAGTGAATGAGCCCAGTTTCTATAAAGAGAAATAGAAAGAAATGGTTAATGCTGTGTAAGTGTAGCTATATGAGGCTTATATGAAGTATAACCAGATAAAGTTTAAAATCAGCAATAGATTCCATTTTGAGAAGAAAACACACACCAGGAAGTGGGGTGGTGGATGAGGAGAGAGAGGAATGAGGAGATGGACTGGGTGTAACACAGACATTGGTTACTAGTCTTAAACACTTCAGTGATGGTGAAGAGTCATAAATTTTAACACTATTATATACATGATGCCTAAATTAAATATTTTAGTAATTTAAACATCATGATTACAAAGTTGTTCATGATTGAGTTACAGTTTTACAATGTACACCATCCTTCAGTCATGAACATTCTCCACTGCCAATGTCCCTCTTTCCTTTGCAGGCATTTTGACCCTCTCATTCTTTTTCTTTCTCTCTTTATCACTCTTTCTTCCTTTCTTTTTCTTTTTAGATACTGTTGTTGTCATTATTATTAATAATAAAATACCAAGCATATCACTTTATCTCCACCTAAAATTCAATTATTGACCTGAATGATCAATTCTAGTTACCGCTGTCATTCTAATTACCATTTTCTGCCCTGACTGCACTGTTCCACTATTGATGGCAAGCTTTATACCATAGAATGGTCCTTCTCTATTGTATCTGGCTATTATTACCATACTATCTTTTATTTTTCTTTTGTTCCCTAAATGAGTGAGATTATAATAATTTTTAATAAAATATGTTTGCCAAGGGAATGAGCTGGGGAGTGGGTGGAGATTTGTGTGACACTGTGGAGTGGTGCTGGAAATGATAGTGGGTGTGGAGTTTGGAACATTAAATGCGTGAAATGCTATTATTAACAGTATTGTAAATGACAGTCTAAAATGGCTGGTTCAGTGTGTCAAATACCACTGAGAAGTCATAAAATAAACACATAAGAATAGTTATTGGCACTTTGGAAGTGTTAAACACAGGAAAAGAGTTCGTCTATGTATTAATCTACCAGAATAAATTACAGACAAGGTAGCTGAAACAGTAAGCAATTATTATTTTTTTTTTTTACAAACTAGAGGTTGGAATTCTGAGATAAAAGTATGAGCAGGATTGGTTTCCAGTAATGCCATTCTTCTTGTAGATGATTGCCTTTAGTGTGTCTTCATATGGCTTTTTTTCTGTACCCAGGCACATTAAAGTCATTTTTGTATGTCCTAGCACCTCTGTCATAAAAGGACACTAGTCAGATTGGGTTACGGTTCACTTTTATTTATTTGTTTGTTTGATAATTTGTTTATTTATTCATTTATTTATTTATGGGACCACACCTAGTGGTACTCAGAAATTACTTCTAACTCTACATTCAAGAATCACTCCTGGCGGTGTTCAGGAGACCATATGGAATGCTGGAGATCTAACCCAGGTAGATCATATGCATGTCAAAAAAAATCTCTTTGCAGTTCTGTCACTCGGAACACAAGAGGCTTTATTTTAACTTTGAAATATCTTCAGAGATTCTATCTCTGAATAAACTCATTTCATGAGGTGCTGATGGTAAGAACCTTAACATTATGTATGCTAGCTAATATCTTTACAGTACTAAATCATAGCTTGTTGGTCATGATTTCAACAATAATGAATCAATAATATATATTAAATTAGGTGTCCTTAAAGAGTAGTACATGTAAAACTATGTATTAATCAAATTGTGAAATGTACCCAGAGAGTCATAAGAACTTATTCAGCATTTCAAAAGAACAAATGGTTTAATATTCACTAGTTGGATGCTCATAATAATATTATAAGACATTACATATAATTACATATATACATATAAATATAAGTTATATATTAGTATTAATAGAACAGGAAAATTGAACTCTCAAGACAGAGAAATAATTACAGACAGAAAAAAAAGTCCTCACAGAAGCAAAGCAAAACTGATCAAAGCACAGAACATGAATAAGACACAGCTGAGAGTGATTACATGGACAGAGAGCACCGGCATCATTCACTGGTGTAATGGAGTTAGCTTTCAGACAGTCATTTTGTCTCTCATAAATCTAGAAATATCTCTGACTTTGTAAAAATATATGAAAAGTATATCTATGGCCAAAGTGAATACTGTAATCATGTACAATCAAATTCTTTGACCTAAAAGTTTTTTTTTTTTGATTTTTGGGGCACACCAGGTGACACTCAGGGGTTACTCCTGGCTATTCGCTCAGAAGTCGCTCCTGGCAGGCACGGGGGTGCTCTGATCAACATTCCTTATAATTAAATTGACTCTATCATTATTAAGGGAGTTAATTGAGAAAATTGATGTTAAATGGTCTAAAATTTCTTAATGACATAATAATTTAAATCTACTGTCAAAGGTAATATAGAAAATGGAATTTATTTGAATTGAAATTTGAAAGGAAACTTGTCAAGATCCAAATGGGATCCCCAAATTTAGGATCTTCAGTCTCCTTGACTACTTATTTTTATTTTTTTACTCAACAGTATTTAGAAACCTTTAATTTGGGACTGGAGAAAGAAGGTCGTATTAGCCCACAGTTAGATTGTACAGAATATATTATTCATAAAATCTAAGATATTAGATATGAGATGCCCGAGGAGATAGGAAGTAAAAAATGCAAAAATAAAATAGCCAAGAGCCTAACACTTTAGGTAAGTAGCTGGGAACTGTATATATTTCTTTTGCTTTATGTTTTACCAAGGCTTGGGAAAGTTGATAGTTATTCATAAATATAACAGTTAATGAGTTGTAGGAAGGTAAACATAATGAGAGTGAAATTATAAGGTTTAGGCTATGAAGAAACATAATAAAATGTAGTGCAACAATGAGGAAGAAGAGATAAAAATTTACATAGCTGCCTTGCCGGTATTAGCCTAGGATGAACCGCAGTTCGATCCCCTGGTGTCCCATATGGTCCCCCAAACCAGGAACGATTTCTGAGCACATAACCAGGAGTAACCCCTCAGCATCATCAGGTGTGGTCCCAAATATACCCCCAAAAATTACATGAAGGTCTTCAAAAGTTAAAGAATAAGGATTTACATAAAATTTGACCTGATTATAAACTACATTTAGACATTACAACTATGACCCAGAGGCCCAAAACAATTGATACATAAAACAACAAAATCAGTATCCTATAATATAAAATACTTGTAATGCCAAACAAAAATAATTGTTTAATTTGTTTATTTTTCTTCATATATGAAATTTTTTACTATAAATGAACTACAAATAAAAACAGCAAAGTGGCAGTCCTGTGTCCTATTCTGGTAATAAATAATATGGAAATTAGATTGATGAACAAATTATATTGGAGAGGAATTCCATAAAGGAAGTTTTTCCTTGAACTTGCTAGGTCTCTTCCAAGACTGTAAAAGAGACAAAATATAAGAAGCTGGAGTGAGAGTATAGTACATATGATGCTTGACTTGCACATGGCCAACCAGAGTTCAATTATTCTCCAGAGACCCATACACTTCCCTGAAATTTTAAAGCAGTGATTCATGAGTGATGAGTCAGGAGTAACCCCTAGGCATCCCTGGTTGTGGCCCCAGAAAAATAAAAAAGCAAAAGAGACAAAACATGTACAACAATAGTCTAGAAAAGAGAGAAATTTTATTGCAATGTGATGCTTATAAAAGTGACATACATGTTCTAATATAAGGAAATAAAGAATGAGTCTGGTAAGAATAATATGGTACAATAAATGCAAGAATATTGAAGAACATATTCCTGGAGATTGTATTTTGACAGTAAGTCAAAGACTAAAGGAAATTGTTGCAATTCAACATGTATATGGTGCACATATACATATGCCTAGAAACATATAGAATGTTACCAAATATAAACCTTTGTAACAAAATAGTTTTCTTTGTAAAGCTTAGGCATCTTCATTCTTGGAAAAAATATAAATAAAAGTAACCTATCCATTCATTTGGGAAGCAAAAAATAAAGAAGAAAAAGAAAAAGAAAACAAAGAAAGAAAAAGAAAGATGAGCTTTTTTGCCCCGCCGTGGGACAGGTAGGGAGACCCGCACACGCGCGCTGAGTCCACCATTGGGCCCAGCCAGCTCCAGCCTTTTTGCCCCGCCCTGGGACAGGTAGGGAAACTCGCACACCTGCGCTGAGTCCGCGACAGCTTACCAACATATAGGCCAAACCGGCTCAGACCCAACACCAAAACCTTTAATAATAAATAGCCCATAAAATTGGAAGCAAACCACCGAACAAGCCAGAAACACCTATATCTAACTAGACTGGTAACAAAAGTAAGCTATAACAAGAATTGCAAGAAATATGGTTAAACCAAGGAAGACCCTAATATCCGCAGAACTAGAAAGAAACCCAAACAAGTTTCCAAGTCCCCCAAAACGAACAGACCCAAGAGAAGAGGACATAAAAACAGCCATGAAAAAACAAATGCATATCATGGTAAACGAGATGAAAGAAGCACTAGCCAGCGAATACCAGAGAACCATGGAAGAAAAAATCAACCAACTTAGAGAAGAAATGCTACAGAATATGAGAGACTCCATACAAAGGGAATTTAAAGAAATAAAAAATAATATACAAAGCCACACGAGTAGAATCTCACTGCTGGAGAAGCACATAGAGCAACTCGAAGAAAAACTGCAATCTAAAAACGACCAGGAAGCCAACAAGGAAATAAAAGGTAGAGCACTGGAACAGAAAGTCCAATGCTTAATGAACAAAGACAAAATAAATAGCCTAAGAATTGTAGGTATACAAGAAGGGGAGGAAACAGGAAAAGGAGAAGAACAAGTGGTTAGGGAAATCATAACAGAAAACTTTCCAACCCTCTGGAAAGAGGCTGAGGTGCACTTCCAGGAAGTGAAAAGTTTCCAATAAATTAGACCCTAATAAAACAACACCAAGACATATAGTAATCCAAATGGCAAAAAGCAAAGAGAAAGATGAACTCTTTAAAGCAATAAGGGAGAAAAAAAAACCTCAAGTACAAAGGACGGGACATAAGAATCAAACCAGATCTCCCATTCGAAATAATTCAAGCAAGAAGACAGTGGAATGACATATTTAAACGACTGAATGAAAGAAATCTCCAACCTAGGGTCCAATACCCAGCAAAACTCTCATTCAAATGGGAAGGAAGCCTAAAAACATTCTCAAATGAAAATGACCTTGTAGTGTTCGCTCAAACAAAACCAATCTTAATGAACATACTCCAAGATGAAACACACAATCCAAATCCCCGATTGTAACAACAACAACAACCCTACACAACGCAACTACACAACTGCCCTCTCTGTCAATAATTTCCCTAAATGTTAATGGTCTAAACTCTCCCATTAAAAGGCATATACTAGAGAACTGGATTAGAAAACATAAACCGGACTTCTGCTGCTTGCAAGAAACACACCTACAACTGCAGGATAGGCACAGACTTAGAATAAAAGGGTGGAAATCAATTATTTAGGCCAATGGAAAACAAAAAAGAGCAGGGATAGCCATCCTAATATCAGACCAAATTGCATTCAACATCAAGAAAGTAATCAGAGACAAGGAGGGTCACTACATACTGATTAGGGGAACAATAGATCAAGAAGTAC
>PVKC010031078.1:0-14631 GCA_004027635.1 Crocidura indochinensis
CCACTCATCACCTTGAGGATTAAAGGTTTCCCCATAACAAGTGCTGCAGGTAGTGGGGACATAAAACAGAACTCCCTGGGGTCCAGAGCTGTTCAATCCACCTACCTGCAAAAAGCCCAGGGGAGGATCCCTGAGCAGACCTAGGAAAGTATCCCAGAAGCCTTTAGTGTAGGGTCTTTCCATCAAATCTCTCCCCACTTCTGCTGGGGCTCCAGGGCCCGCCCACACACACACACACACACACACACACACACACACACACACACACACAGGCTGGAAGGGGGACAATGCTTCTGCTACCTTGAAGATTAGGCACAGCAGAGTGGACAGCCATGCTCTCCCTCTGATCCTCCAGAATTTTCTGGTTGCCTGAGCAGGCCACATCCCTTAAATAGTACTCCCAGCCCCATCCTTGGTGATCTGAGCAACTCAATGGTGGTGGGCACAGAGATAGTCCAGTGGGTAAGTGCCTGCATATGTCCCCTGAGCCCTGCCAGGAATGATGACTGAGCACGGCTGGGTGTGACCCCAAGACCCAAAGGAAAACAAACAGAAGACACATTTAGGTTCCTTGGTCCATCTGAGGAGCAGGCACTGCCTTTTGTATAAATGAGGAGTCACGATGCTTCAGTGTTTGACTAAGGGTCATTGATCTAGTCCAGTGAGGCCAGAGCCACCCTCACCCCCTGTGTTCCTGACCACTGTGCTCAGGCCCTCACAGGGGAGCCCAGCTCAAAGGAGTCTATGGTAGAAGAAGTGGACATCAGCTGCTGGGGTCAGCACCCTGGCCAGACAGAGCAAGTGGGCTGCCACCTGCAGGATCCCCAGGATGACCTCTCTTGGCACCACCTCCCTGCAGAGTCCAGCGCAACGGCCCTCAGCATAGCTGCCTACCCCGGTAGGTGCCCGAAACAGGGAGGGAGTCTACAGGGGTTGGTAAATCTGCAGCCCCCTATTCCCAGCATTCCCCAAACTGTATTGTCTGTACATGCGTATTCCTGAGAGGGTCCGGGATGCTCTAGCTCCAACTGACCTTAAGGTCATGTGCACTGGGAGATGCCAACCTCGAGCCCTGGAGATCACGTGGCTCACTGATCTCCAAGGGGCATGAGGGACTCAATCCACCACCTTGACCTCAGATAGGGTATTCAGACCTGAGAACTGTGGTACACCTGACAGAGAAGCACTTGGGAAAGGAATATATGGGAGAGGGACACATGGGAGAAGGAGCACCTGGGAGAGGCAGCAACTAGGAGAGGGAGTACCTAGGAGTGGGACACATGGGATCATGGAGCATCTGAGTTCCTGGGGGATGTTGTCTCTGGATGATAAACAGTGCCCCTGGTGTGGTGGTGGTCCACCAAGACCATGATACCACTGTACCTGGGCCTCCCCTCTGGCCCTTTTTTCCCGGTGGAGATCAGGAAGTCTGTGTGTACTGACAGCCTGGATGCACCCAATTTAATGTTACTGTCAGTTTCTTCCTAATGAAACCCCAAATGGCTCCTTTCCTGTGCCCTGGGGATGGCCATGGTGTGTGCGGAAGTTCAGAAGTAAATAAGATCACAGGCAGGCAAATAAGGCCCACAAAGCTCTCATCACTGCGGAAATGTGGTTAAGTCTGTCTGCCCGGAAATGTGGTGCTGGCACCCCTTTGATGCATAGAGGGGTGGGTGAGCGGGCATCTTTGATTCTGAACAATGAGTAACATAATGACAATGACTATCCCTACCAGGGAAGGGTCCCCACTCCTCAAAAAAGTACCCCTGTCCCAGAACAAGGGGCTTTTGCATGCTCATTCTCTGTCTCCATCTGAACAAATCTCCCCTTCTCCCAATTTGGAGCTCTTACCTTTTCTCATCCCAGTTCACTTTTCCCCCAAAGAACCGGCTGGCCCAGGGGACCAGCACACACCCTCCCAGAGCCCAGCCACCTTGGACACCACTGATGTGGAAATCAGGAGACCCCATTGTGAGACCCCTCACCATTTTCAGAGGCATAGCCTGCCTGCATCTGAGAGCCAGGTAAGGGAGCACCATCCTGCTGGTCAAGGTCCAGCCCAAGTCCCCAAAAGAAGCCAGGGAGCCCCATTTGTACCCCACACATGGGCACTGTCCCTGCTGTGATTTTCACGGGTGCTAATCAGACAGAAAGTCAGACAGGGGGCCGGCGTGGTGGCACTAGAGGTAAGGTCTGCCTTGCCAACACTAGCCTAGGACGGACCACGGTTTGATCCCCCAGCGTCCCATATGGTCCCCCAAGCCAGGAATGACTTCTGAGCGCATAGTCAGGAGTAACCCCTGAGCATCACTGGGTGTGGCCCAAAAACAAAACAAACAAAAAAAAAGTCAGACAGGTGCTGGCCCCAGTGGATCACAAACCCTCTACCCCACCCACCACACCTGATGGTCTCACTAAGGGCCTGCCTTCATGTCCCTCCCATGACCAGGAACACTCCCAGAGTTTCAGGCAAAGCTGCAGGACAGAAACCTTCTTGGTAAATGTGAATTGTCTTGCATCTTTATGCATTTGGGGAGGCACATTGGCAATTTTCTGGGTGAAGGGCTCTCAGGAAGGACCTTCTGTGAGAGGTTACCTGCAGCAAGATAAATTCCAGGGCACAGGAGCTTCCCACAAACTGCATTCCACCCACTACGTGCTCCCCCCCACCCCAGGCACTCCTGGAGCGGTCCACAAACACTACCAGGTGTGACCCCCCCAAAACCCAAAACAAAAAAAGAACAGATCAAGGATCTCACAGCCATGAGGCACCCCAAGGTATAGGTGCTGAGGTTGTAGACACTGACTCTGTTTCCCTGATTTCACATTAGAGCTGGCACCCCAATCCCTCTCTTCCTCCACCCATCTTTGGTGAACTATTCTACCTGGTCTTGTTACCTTCGAGCGAGCTCAGGCTAATCCTGTGAGCTGGACTGATCCTTGGGAACAGATTGGGGGTGCCAAGGAAATGTCACTGTTGGAGGAAGCAACCAGCTGAGGGGCACCAGGGGTACCTGCTCTGATGTACCTGCAATCCCTAAGCCCCCCACCCTGAGAGACTCAAGGACATTCTTTGCTCTTCTTCCTTCCAAGTGGGGGGGGGGTGCCCTTCACTCCCACACCTACAAGCCTGGGATCAGCATCTTCTCCTCAGGTCCTCAGTCAGGCTCCTGAAGACACATGCCAGCCCCCTGTTCTTTCCCAACATGGGCACCGAGGACCCTGGAGCAGAGATATCCTGGGTGCCCAGCCCTTGTGACAAACACTAAAGCACCTTTTGTGTGCTGTGCTCCATGTCCCATGTGGGATGTGAACCGAGGTAGCTACCACTGGGCAGGAGGGGCTCCTGTTCCTGCGCTCACCCTGGGCCCTTTGCCAGTTCCAAGTCCCGAGTGTGGAACGGCAGAGTCATTTCCTCCTAGTCGATCCCCACCCGGACAGACAGCTCAGTGCTTGCGGCATCTCCTGTCCCTTTGACGAGGTGTGCACCCAGAGATGAGGGCTGGAGACACATTTGCAGGAGAAACGCACGAAGTATCGATTTTCCCCCCTGAGCAGCTTAAGATATGATTGGTGACTCAGGGGCTTCTGTGACTCAGCCAAGAGGACATGGGACTATATCCCTTTAGGTGCTGGCACAGTCTGGTCTCCCAAACTCCCCAGTCCCAGCAGTCCACAAGCCTTCCCAGTATATCTGGGTCTTTAAGCTCCATCTCCAGGTTAGTCTGAGGTGATGCAGTAACCAGTAAGTGAGACAAACCTAGGGAGGGGGTCAAAGGCTGAGATAGGGCTGAGGGGGTTCATCAGCCTGAAGAGCTCAGCTTGAAGCTACCACTCAGACAAACAGGGTACCCAGATATCCAAGAGCACATCTAAGGGATGGAAAGTCACCCAGTTTGGCAAGCTGGATTCCAGAAGGTTCTGTAGTGTTCACTGTATCCCTCACATTGCTGCCATGTTACACAGATGATCCCTGTTTCCATGCCATAAAAGTTCTGGGCACTTCCAGATGGGTCTTGGGGTCTTTCCTGGGCACAGCAACATAATGACACAGACACTCACATGCAAGACAGAGTCCAGAGCCCATGGCCTTCACAGGGAAGGTATCTCACACTACCCGTCCACCACCCCACCCAGTCTCAGCCAACCTGATGCCAGCAGTGAAAGTCCTGGGTACCCAATGTGAGAACCCAATGTGGTTATCGCTTCTCACAGTGTCTCTCCCAAAGATAGTGTTATCGTGAATGGTTCAGGGTGGTAAGAGCTGGGAATGGGCTGGGGTGACCAGTCTCTGAGGGTGGCATTGTGGGTCATGATTGTTGCAGTGTCCTGAGTCCACAGACGCTGACCGGGAGGAGGCTGAGCTGAGGAGGAAGCTGGCACAGATGTCTACATACTTCACTGACCCCACCGAAGAGGATGAGGAGGCACATGCAGAGCATGTGGAAGACGGTGGGGTGAGGACCCCTCAATCTCACAGAAGACAAGTGGATGCATGCTATCCCCCTGCAACCCACACCATGGGCATGGAGGGCCCTGGAGCAGAAATACCCTCCTGGGTGCCCAGCCCCTGGACAAATAGTAAAGAATATCAGAGTCTGGAGAGATATTCAGAGGCTGAGCAGAAGTCCCAGGTTCTACCCCAGGCATTGCAGGATATCGCAGCATGCCCAGGAGGGACCCCCAAGCTCTAAGGCAGATATGGCCTCCCTCCAAAAAACCGAATCTGGTGCCTATTGCAGTTCTCCAGAGAATTCATGGGTTCTCCTCTCCCCAGGAACTCAGACAGAAGTCACACCCCCAGAGCCCTGGGGACTCCCCAAAGGGCAGCAGGACCACGGATGAGGAGCTGACAGAGCTGGAGGACAAAGTGGCAGCAGCAGCCTCTGAGGTCCAGCAGTCGGAGACTGAGGTCACTCACACATCCTGGGGAGGGCTACTAAAGGGAGTAGGAAGGGGTGATGTCCCCCCAAGTTTTAGCACAGTAACTGGGGGCATCGCCCCTTCCCCTGGATTTGAGGCAGGAGTGGCAGCAACAGTGAAAGGAACCCTCTAGAATAAGCTGAGAATTGGGGTGGCACAGGACTCTGTCATGCGTGTTCAGCCCTGAATTGAGGTGAAGGGGTCATAGGTCTGTGTTCAGTCAGAAGTAAGATCTTGGGGTTGAGCTCCCCCAGGACATACCAGGAGATGAACTCTCCTTTCAATGGGGTCTCTGAAATGGGATCTCCCCTGAGATGGGCTCCTATTGCCCTTGCCCCCAGCCCACACCCCACAGCTGGGCCCTTGCTCAGTCACTATTGCTCCCACCAAAGCAGTGTCATCATGTGATCTCCTGGATGGTAGATCTCTCAGTTCTGGGGGAGACAGATACAGTTCCCCACAGCCAGGTTACCTCAGTCCCTGAGATGGGCACAAGGAACCCAGGAGGTCATCATGGGACTGTTCAAAAGGCAGGTGGGTGACAACACTTTAGAGAATGATTGGGGCAGGGGGTGGGGGGAGCTGCAGCAGGGAGTCTGGGAAGACCTGTCAGAGGCCATCAGAAGGATGTGGGGCCATTGATAGTTTCTGAGTGGGGTGAAGGTGCTGCTTCATCTAGAGGGCATATAGGAGGAGGCAAGGCAGAGGCAGATACAGCAGGGTTCAGAAAGTGAACAGCTGCCCCCGTCATGGCCCCACCAGTCCCAAGGAGAGACCCCAAGAAGAGGAGAAGAGTGGAGACAGGCCCAAGCTCTGGGAGGAAAGTTGGTGTCTGGACAGGAACCCTTGGGGGTGATACATGTCCTCTAACTCCAGGTGACCTACATCCAGTCTCGGATCGCAGCCCTTCGAGCAGCTGGGCTCACCGTGCAATCCACAGGGACCCCACAGAGGAAGTCAAGCCTCCCGGTAAATGGGAAACCCCAGTCCCATTGGGGGTGCTGAGACCTAGCCAGAAGTTCAGGGCTATCCCCACATGTGACCTCATTGCCCCAGGTCAGCTGGCCCTCAGGAAATTGTGTCATATGTAGTTCTTGTCACTGTCATTGATTGCCACCTAATGAGTTCCCCTCACTGTCACTGTGGTTATGGTTATCACTTATTGAGTTTTATGTCATTGCCTGCTGCTGCTGAGTCTCTGTTGGAGGGTCTGAAGTCCCCATGTGCCCTTGCAGCACCGCTGCCTAGAAGTCCTCATAAACACCTTGGGTGGGGGCTGTTAGGAACAACATGATTAGACAGGATAGGGGCCCCTACAGATTCAAAGCCTGCTTACTCCTGAGTGCAAACACTGTGACAGTGGAAAAGAGAGGGGAGTGAAGGGTGGGATTACAGTAAAGGGTGGGGAGAGAGCTTTCCGCCATTCCTGTCCCTGCACGCCTAGCCCTCAGTGATTCGTCTGCCCAGCAACCCACTTCAGCCCCGCACCTAAGCAGCTCCATGTGTGCGGTGGGTGTGGGGTTCAGAGATGACCACAGCTCCTCCCGTCCACAGATCCTTCTCTCTCGAAAGGCCAGGGCATCTATTCGGAGCACACGGGACCAGCAGATAGACACTCCTAAACAGGACCAGGTCTGTGGGGACTTCAGGGACTGGGCCTGTGCAGAGGGGATGGAATAGGAGCAAATGTGGGGCTGTATTGCTGGATCATCTTGGGGGTGGCTCATCTGGGGTACACTGGGTCTATGCAGCACTCTGGAAAGTGTATTTGGGTCCTTGGCTTGACCTTTGCCACCCTCAGGTGATTCAGGTACAAAGTCACTCCCTAGGGGCTAAGGGATGGGCACAAGGAGGTGGAAGTGCTGGAAGCAGGGAATTTCCCAGGGTCCCTCCTGCATGAAATTGACCACAGAGAAGAGGGAGCTCTTTCAGAATAGGGGTGTGGGTGAGAGTAGCCCCAGAAGGCAGCCCAGGGCTTCCTCTCATGGCCTGTTAAAGGACTGCCATTCCCATGAGCCCCCAGGGCCAGATTCGGGAGCCAACCTGCTAATGTGTAGTGCCAGGTGCAGTCCCCAGGCTGGATGAGGCCACTGGCTGCAGGGATAGCCCATTTCAGCCAGTTTCCTGGCCTTTAACACCCTAAGGGTCCTTGTAGGGGGCATCTAATGAGCTCAGGAGCCTTACACCTCCTCTTCCTCTACTTCCTCCTTCTCCCCCCTTTCTTCCTCCTCCTCCTCCTCCTCTTCCTCCTCCTTTTCCTTCTAGGTGGCAACTGCACCCAGTCCCCTGGAAGCAAAGGTTAAGGGTTCCCAGAGTGAAGTAGGTAAGAGCAGCAGAAAGGGATGCAGGAAGGGGTGCAATGGTAGTGGGGGTGCAGGCTGTAGGAAGAGGTGCCATGGTAGTGGACACTGCACAGCTTCTGCTCCCAGCCACCCTTGGGACAGTCCCTGGGGTATCTGGAGCTGAAATTTTAAGCTTTGGGTGAGGTTATGGAAGGGGGTTGCTTCTGTGTGAATCATCCTCGGGGTGTGAGGTCCTTCTGCCGGGTATGGGGGTCTGGAGCTTGTAGTCCCCACGGCAAGCTGTGGGAACTCTCATTCCCCACCTCCACTCCTCTGCTCAGAGCCTCCCTACCTCTCCTATGCCCGCTGTGTCTAAGCTCTGGCTGAGTCACTAGGGATGCTGTATGCTCCTAAATGAATGGGGTACTGGTCTTAGCCCCAATCCTTGCCGGAAATTCAGGGACACCCTATTCTCCCGACACAGGAGGCAACTTCGAGCGGGAGTCACTGTACAGAATGTCCCTGACACAGAGGAACCCCACCCGGAGGAAGGGTACCTCGCACCTGGGCTTTGCGGTAATGACCCTGGAGGGACAGCGGGACCTACAGGAGCACAGAGTAGGGCTGACCTAAGATGGACAAACACAGGGACAAGCAGAACACTCAGCAGGACTGAGGAGCAGCATCCTGCACAGCACTGACCCCCTCCAACATGCAGGTCCCCTCTACCTCCAGCTTACTACTGAAAAAGGTCCCTGTTGGTTGGTGATATGTTGACTCAGGTGCAGCATTATTGGGCAGGAGAGTGGGCAGCTTCCAACAGTTCCCACTGATGGACATAGTGAGGAGCAAGAGTGGGGAGAGCACAGGACCCCTCAGGGCACCTCAGCTGCAAGAGGGTGGAGCACAGTTGGGAACAGGGCAAGAAGATCAGATGAGGACATTGCACCAGGGAATTAGTGCTCCCACCTGCCTAGGGTCACCTGGGTAGCAAAGTGTCACAGAGCTTGCAGCCTGCAGGGCCTCTGCAGCATGTGCACACATGTGCATCAATCCAGCCATGTTCCCTCGTGTGCTGTTACTTCACACCGGTGTCCCTGCAGGTGCACACCTGCATCTTAGCATGTTCCCGGGCACACACCAGTGGCCCTGTCTGGAAGGTCTATTCAGGGAGACCTGTGTGCACACATCTGCATGTGCTATACTCACTTGTACTCATGAATGTGAACACTCACCTGTGCATATGAGTCTGCTTATATTCACCCGTGCATGTGTACCTATACATTTACTTGTGTGTATCTGTGTTACATTCCCCTTGTTTGTTTGTGTACACTCCCCTGAGCATGTGTAAACCTCCCTGTGCATGTGTGTTTGTACACACTCACCTGAGTATGTGTGTACACTCCTCTGTGTGCATGTGTCTGTGTACACCCACTTGTGTGTCTGTATATATTCCCCTATGCAAGTGTGTTTATATATACTCTTCTGAGTGCATATATCTGTGTGTCTGTACATGTTATGTCTGGGTACACTCACTTGTGTGTGTCTGTGTATATTCCCATGTACATCTGTGTGTGTCTATGTACATTCACCTATGCATGTGTGCCCATATGCTTGTGCTTTGCAGAAACCTGTGATGAGCCAACAGCCCTGGCAGGGTCAATGAGCAGGACAGAACCACAGGCCACCCTCATGCCATTGTGTCCCTTCCCTTGCCTGCACTCTCCTCCATCTATCCATTCGTGGAGAAGCCAAAGAAACTGTCCTGCTGGAACCTGGACCAGGCGATGGCTATCCAGCTGCTGCCCCTCTTACCACGGCCCCCTGGCTGTCCGGCGTGTGTATGTCTCTCTAGACTATGTTGGTTAAAGCCTTGACGGTGCAGGGGTCTCTCCACCAGCACTCAAGTCTCCCCTCCAACCTTTTCCCACTGGTTCTCCCTCTGAACTCTTCAGTTGACGGACAGGCCATGACCCATGCAGGGACTGTGCGTGTGAGCAATGCAGAGCCAGGCACTCCCAAGACATGGAACCATTAAGCGAGGAACTCACAGCTGCTGAGCCAGCGGTTCTCACACCCCACTTGCCTATCTACAAATCCCTGTGCATCCAAGCTGGAAGAGAGGGCCCGTGGGCACAGCAGAGCTAGAAAGCAGCCAGGGCATTTCAGGGCTTGTTGTGGGGGCAAATGATACCCTCTACAGGCTGGTGGCAGCTGCTGTGCTGAGATCCAGGACCTTTGGGCGCCTCTTTTGGGAATCCTAGACCAGCTGTGTGACCCAGCACTCCCACACCTGGGTTTATTTTTCTCAGGAATCGGAAAAGCTCCTGAGTTTTGGGGTGCAAGCTGCAGAGCTGCCTCTGAAGGCCACTGCAGGGACAGCTGAAAGAACCCTAGGAGTCAATCTGAGCCCCAAGTTTGGGTACTCCCAGAAATGAGCAGCTCTTTCCTGCAAAGCCCCGCCAACTTGCCAAAGCAACCAAGACCTGCGCCAAATGCTCCTTTCCCATGTGTCTGTTCAAATGAAGCATGAACAAGGAAGAGATGGCCGTCACTTGCTTCCCACCTGGCCTGGACCCCTACACCTTCACTCTGTACCCCTTGCTCTGTCTAACCCTCTCCAGTTCCATTCACAAATGCAGCCTTTTCAAACTACTCTGTGAACCAGCTGAGACACACAACTCCAAATTCACACAAGTGGATTAAAATCTTCCTGTGACAGACAGAGTCAGCTGCTTATTGTGCTCCCCTCCATTCCTAGTGTTCCCTGGAAACAGTCCCACTGGCCTTGAAGTGTCTCTGGTGTGGATAGAACAGGGATGCTGAGTCTTGGGCATTGATCCCATGCTGGGACCTCAGTGTCAGTCACTGTGACTGTTGGAACAGTAGGATCCCAAGATGACCAGCTGCAGTTCTTGCGCATGTGGCCCTTGGAGCCTCTGCACCAGGTTCCAGTGCCACTTGGTCAGATTACTCAGCATACTACTCACACAGTCATTCATTCCCATATTAATTCACTTGCTCACACATGCATTAATTTATTCACGCGTTCATATAGTCACTTACTCATTCTCATTCATCATTCACATGCTCATTCATGTGTTAATTCATCCACACATTCACTGATTCTCTTATTTATTTGTTCATGCATTTACTCACTTGCTCATTCATTCATTTGTTCATTCATTTACTCCTTTATTCTTTAACTTATTCTCTCACTCCTCATTCATTCATTCATTCCCCCCATTCATGCATTTATCTATTGGTTCATTAGCTCATACCTCCATAGACTCACATACCCACTCTGCTCCCAGCACCATGGCAGGACCCCGTGATTCATTTTATCTCCTGAGTGTGCTTCAGGAACCCCCTTCCCAGTGCCTGTGCTTGTGCCTCTCCTGCTGTTTTTTTAGACTGGTCTACCTCCCTTTGAGCCTGGCTCTGGAAAGTCCACTACATCCTGATGTCCTGAATACATGTCATGACCAGCTACATCTGTCCCCTAGTAATCCACCTGCCCAAAAACTTGGAGTTCACTCTATACCTGGTTCCAACTCTGCTCTCCCAGTGGCTCAAGCAAGGCCCATGGTTACCCATCATTCTTTCCATTCCTCTAGTGACTGCCTGGCCACTCTCCTCCCCAGAAGAATCCCTCACATGGCCTCTTCCCGCTGACCTTCTCTGGATTTTCCAGTTTGTGATGATTTTTGTGCTCCAGATCTCACATGTGGCCAGAGCAAATTGTTCCCTGCATCCACTCCCATCTCCTGGTCTGGCTATGGCTGGAGCATGTGCCTGATGCCCAACTCCATCTGCTGGCATGGCTGTGAGCAGAGCATGTGTGTCCTGCACCCACACCCATCCTCTGGCACCTGTGCTATTGGCTTTGTAGATGGTACCTGATGGTACTTTCCCTCATGACATGACTTGTGGTTGGCATGTGGTCATAATTGGCAGCCATGCTCAGAGCCCAAGAACACACACCCCCTGGGGCTCACTACCTCCCTACAGATTTCAGTCCCACTGTGCCCACCCCAGGACCCTCCCTAAAGCTCACCCTGCCTCCCACCACTGCCCTGAATCCACTCCTCAAAACTCAAGAGGCAAGAACAGTGAACCCCAAGGCCAGCACCCCCCTTCCAGGGATTTCATGTCCCAAATCTCTTAGCATACACAGTATTTGGGGGGACCACACTTGGTGATGCTCAAGGGTTACTCCTGACTATGCACTCAGAAATTACTCCTGGTTTGAGGGACCATATGGGATGCCAGGAGATCGAACCCAGGTCTGTTCTAGGCTAGCGTTGGCAAGGCAGACTCCTTACCGCTCCACACCACCTATCAGGCCCAACACCCACAGTATTTTAGGGTCCATTAACAGTGTCATCAGAGTAAGAGAGAGTGAGAGAGAAGGGCTGATCCTCCAACTCTGTAGTTGAGGGCAACCACACAAGAAGGATAGGGAATCATATGCTACACAATGCCTGGGACACCCCACCTGGGCCTACTTTCTGGAAATACATCTGCTGCTGATGTGAGCTAAAATGTTGACTATGGTCTCTCCATATGTATGAGCATGGTGTGCATACATGAGGCTCATGTCTGTATGTGCATATAGCTACAGTGTTTGTGTGTTATTATTACAGCATAATTGTATGCATGCGAGTATGGGCCTTCACACTGATTCTGTACACAGGTATGTGTTGAGTTGGTCTGTCATGTGTTATCCTGTACACCTGTGAAGCCCACATGAACAGACAAATACATGTGTGCATTTCTGGGGTTCACACATATGGATCCAAAGCACAAGTGGTCACACAGATACACACGCAGATGCTAACACACACAGCACACAGCAATACCCTGGACGCTGCCACCAACTCTCAGTGTCAGATACTTTTTTTTTTTTTTGGTGGGATGATATCTTCTGAGCAACATGTCAGACCCTCAGACCCCCAGCCCCAGTGGTGTAGAGTACAGTGGGCCTCAGGCAAAGTGAGGCAGCAGCTAATGTGTTTTAAAGCCACTTGGCCAAAATGAAATTATGGAGCCAGGAAGGAACAAGTCATGGGACTCAGGAAGGTTTTCCTGCAAAATAGAAGAAAGCGAATAAAAGAACCAAGGGTCTCCTAAGGCCACTGGGAGGGAGCGGATGTGGGGTTGGGGTTGCTGTTCCCAGCTATATAAAAGGAGGCACTGGCATCCCGGCTCACTACTCACCTCCACACCACAAGGCACGACCTACCACCCAGTGAGTAACGGGTCTTGGGGAGAAGGGGAGCTTGTGTGCTGAGGTGCCAGGAATCTGGGTGTTGGGGTGTCCTGGAACTAGGGTTTTGGTGTCTGGCCGTGGGCCCCATCCCTGGATATGTGTGGGTCCCCTGGTGTAAGCAGGTGGGTCATGGGCTCTATAGGTGGCCCTGCACTGACCCCATGTGCTGATCCCAAGTACTATCCCATCCTGTCCTATGTGCTGCCTCAGGTACTTTCCTAGCTGATATCTCTAGCAGGGCCCTGAGTGTCTGCTTGAGGACCAGGAGTCAACCCAGCTTGCAGGTCACAGAGGCAAGATGGCTCTCCCCTCTCCCTTCTCTCCTCCTTCCTTCTCTAATCATTCTCCTCACTCCCCTCATTCCCCTCTCTTTTCTTCTCTCTTTTCTCTCTTCTCTATCTCTCTTCTCTCTCCTTTTTATCTCTCTGTCTCTTCCCTCTATCCTATCTCTCTCCTATTTCTTCACTCTCCTCCTTTCTCCTTTCTCCTCTCTATATCTCTCCTCTCTCTCTCTCTCTCTCCTTTCATGATATGGTCTCCATTCCCTCAATTCTTGTCCACCATGGGACATGCCAAAAGGCTTCAGAGCCGGGGGGGGGCGTATCCATAACTCAGTTGGGAGCAGTGGGTGGAAAGTAAAGTCTGGCAGGAGGACCCTGAGGAAGAACCCAAGTAGGGTCCCAAAGAGCTGCAGGCATGTATGGTTGTCTGCCAGCTCAGGACCTCTACCCAGCAGGTTTGTGGGCATCACTGTATCCCCATGCCCCACATCTATAGGGCCAGTCCTGCTGCTGGACACCAGGACCTCTCTGACAGGCACATCTTGGTGACCTGACAAGGGGGCTAGGGTCATGGGAATGAGGGTGCCCTTGCCAAGGACTTGAGCTAACTGTTACGGTGTTTGGCAGGGGTAACATTCTCAGCAGGCAGGGAATAAAATAGACCTGGCAGGACAACCCAACTCACTATTAACCTGCTGCAGATGAAGCCCCCTCACACATGCACCCACACTGTACATGGAACTGTTGGTACATATGCCACTGGTGTGCACATGTATGTGAGCATATGTATATGAGCATGTATGCAAATATTCATGTCACATGCATGCACACAAACATTCGCACTCTTCACACATGTATATAGTCTCAAGTGCACATGGCTTTTACATAGTCTGTCCATGAGCATACAGGCACACTTGGAAATTCACTCACACATTCTACTCACATATGCACACATACTCTTCACACTCTTCCCAGAGCACACATGTGACATCCTTGCACCTGCACTCTGACATGAACACACATGTACACCCAGATTTTTACCTGCTGTACACACACTCTTATGTGCACACCCAGGCATGTTCTCTCACGTGTGCACACCCAATTATGGCTCTTTTGCATGTGCACACCCAGACAGACATGGCTTTCTCACGTTGTACATTCTACCACTTGCACACGCCTCCCCTAACCACCTCCTGTCTTGACCCAGGGTAAGGATGAAGATGCTGCCAGCCTCCCTCCTCTGCCTGGTGCTGCTAAGCCTGCCTCTGTGGGGTGCTGGGCACCGGGGCCCCCCACGCTCCATGGAGATACGCAGTAAGTATGCCCCCTCTGTACCTCACGCCACATTCTGGGTCCCTCTCCTCTATTCCTCCACCTACAGATCAAAGCAGGGCCACCTCCCATCCAGACCCCTCTCACACTCTCACCCTATCCCCTGCAGCACTGCCCACATATTCCGAGACCTCACTTCTCTCCACCAGGGCAGCCTCTGCTGCACCTGCTTTGTCCAAAAACATGAGAGCAGTGCCCTGGCAGAAGCCTGAAGTCCATTTCCTGGAAGCAGCCTCAGAAATAGCCTTACCCAATCCTTAGGTGCTTTCTGGGGGAACACCAACTTGGGGGCAGCCCCTTCTGGGTGTGAGGAGCCACTGGAATAGAACTACCACATCCCTTCTCTCTGCAGCCCCCGACATTGACGCTGCCTGGTACACAGGCCGTGGAATTCGGCCAGTAGGCCGCTTTGGCCGAAGACGAGATGCCCTGGAGCATGACTCTCAGCTGGGTCTGAGGCGAAGACTTGTCAACCTGCCCTGAAAGGAGGCACTGGGTCCCCCAGAGTCACTGAGATGACCACCCGCAGCACCGCCCTTCC
>PVKC010031079.1:0-14677 GCA_004027635.1 Crocidura indochinensis
CCAGATATTCCATATCCAGGGCTTCCAGCCTCCAGGGATTTGGTACCTCCAGAGTCCCAGGGTGTGGGTGCTAGGAGGCCCAGGATTTTGAGCAGATCAGATAGGGAGGGGCCCCTAGGTTTCTGCGAGCCCCGATTTTCTTGAAACCTTGCTGGTATAGCATAGCCTGGGAAAAAGACTCCCTGGTACTCTCCACCCTGCCCCACCCTTCTCCCCTAGCAAAGAGCACCCCGACTTTGAAGATCAGGGGTGGTCCAAAGGTTGAGGTGGTAGAGAGGTGGAGCTGGCAGCACTCCCAAGCCCCTTTTTGTGCAGTCGGCCCAGCACTCCTCTCCATGCAAGGGCACCCCAGCATCACTGTTCCCCAAAGAGTTCCCCCAAAGAGCCTCCTTGCCAGCCAAGTGGGTGGCTCTGCGGAAAAGCAGCTGGGGCCCCGCCCGAGCATGCACACAAAGACTCGGCCCCACCCAGCACCCCAGAACCCCAGCCAGGCTTGGGAACCGCAGAGGTGACCCTGTTTCCAAGGTCCACTGGAATGGTTTTGTTTTAGCTTCTCCCCCTCCGGAAGCCGGAGGAGCTAGGAGCAGGGTTATTTGCCCTCCGTTAAGACCCCAAGTTCTATTCTCTCTGACAGATAAGAGATCCAGTCCCTACTGTTCCTAGGAGGCACCCCCAGGCTCTTCCAGAGGGGTGCGGTGAGACCCCACCCCACCCCACCCAGCTGCTACACGTGGCTTGGAGGCCGGTGGAGCGCAGCCAGCCCTGCAGAGATAGCCGGCCCCAGCCCTGGGCTCCTCTCTCTGGGGTGCTCTGAAAGTCTGGGTTTGTGCTTTTGTGTCCAGTGGTCCCAAGTACCCCAGGTCCAGAAAGCTAGCTAACCTCGGAGGCACCAAGGGCAATATTTTTTGCTCTGCGCTCTTTCCCCAGTCTAACGGTTTCTGCTGCAGAAAGGAGAGATGCTCCAATTTTTCATCTTCACCAGCATGACTGTTGGCATTTCAAATCATCATCTTTATTGTCTCATGAGTCAATGGTTCGATTTGTCCCAAAGGTTTGCCTTCTTGCATGTGCCATAACCTTTATTATACTCATTTCTCTTACTCAGATCTTCTCCTTGTTTTTCCTCCTATCCACCAATGAATCTTTTTCCTTTTTGGTGTGTTCATTTTGTTTTTACATTATTAAGGCAAATATCAGTTGCTGGGATTATTGTTTGTTCTTATGGGTCGGATACGTATGCAAGGGATATAGCTTATTCCTACTGGCAAGCTTATGTGGCAGGAATTACTGGAATGTTCTGCGCACAGACACATAAAAAATTGTGATTACAATTTTGGTGGAAATGGGTGGAAATAGACATGATCATTGGAAAAATTGCCATCTTCACTTCAAGTCTTCCTTAAGGCTATGTTTATAACTAGGTTATGCGCAAAAAAATCAATTTTTAAGCTGTTTTTCCTATTGCTGGTTCTGGATACAGTTTCGTTCTGCACAAAAACATGGGTCAGGAAAAGGTGGCCATTATTCACTAATAAAAAGCCCATTCAAGTAAAGCAAGATTTGTTTGGTCTTAAGCAAGGTGTAAAAGAAGGGCAATCTCTCCAAAGTACAAACAATGAATTTTAAAATCTTTACAGTTGTGAAACATCAGCAATGAAATATCAACCAGGGAGGGGTCTTTTTCTTGATTTACTAAACAGCTGTATCTATGTAGTGTACCAAGCATATCTAATATTCCCAGTTTCCTTTTTTAAATGAAGGGAGCACTTTCTAAAGTTATAAGAATAACTAGAAATGGAAATGTTGGGATTTGGTTAGGATTTATCTAAAACAGATAGAAAATGGAAGCAGTTTGTCACTTAATCTGATATTTTTTATAACAGGTGAGTAAATTTAGCCTACAAATAAGCATTTCTATCCAATAGGAGCTGGTGCAAGTAACTAAAATAATGGTATAAATTAAGACGCACGGTGATTTTTTTTCTGCATAATAGAATTGACTCAAGTATATTTTAACTAATTCAAATGAAATGCTTTGGAATATTAAAATCTAAAGGTTTGTTTAGTTGGAATCTACAATGATTTAGTGATCTGACACAGATTTAATAGCTTATTTTAATGGGATGGGGAATGTTTTTATTATTAGGGAACTTGTCCTGCTTTTCATGGCTAATTTAGCAGGATTTTATTTCTTGTATTAAAAATACTTTCACTAAACTTTCAGGATAATTTTTTTTGTGTAGCACTGGCGAGATTGTGGAATAAGTGTTTGATTTTTTTTCTTTCAATATGTCTTCCATCAAGTAACTCATGGGGTGATGAAAACGCAGCAAGAAGCTTAGTCTTACTGAGATTCAAGAAATGTCCTCTGAGTGACATAAAGCCTGCTCGTACATGAAAATAGTTTTCCTCCGTATAATTCAATATAAAAACCATGATTGCATTCTGAGACTATCTACCAGAAACTCTCCAGCAGAATTATAAAGTTAAATCTGTGTAATTGAAATAGAATTGGGATCAATTGCAGAGTTAATTGGGGAGTTTTTGACATTGCTAAATCTAGAACAGCTTTTGGAAAATATCCAGACCAAATATCATTTTTAAAACTTTCAGCTAAAAAGGACTAACCCTTTGTCCCTCTTCACTAGGTATTGGTGCCTTACGAGAATGGGTGAAGCTGGTTGCAAAGCTGTTGGTTTGCTGCTTTGGGTGTGGTCACCCAAAGCTGCCAGCTAAGGGCAGCTCACTGCAATTTCCATTAGAGTAAAACAGCTACTTTTTCATGCTCACGATATTTGTCACCTTAGATAAAAAAAAGACAGTAAATTTTTAGACAAAAATACAATACTAAATTGATCAATGACCCAGATGTTTTCAGAACTGAGCACTGTTGTCTTCCTTGATTCTTTCCATTGTAAAGCCACTGAAAACCTTGGCGTGTGCATTCACTTTTTACTCCACTAGAGGGCAATAAATCTCTCTAAATTAGTAAAAGCTGTAAACCAATGCTAGTTGTTTAACAGAAACGGTTTTCATTAAATTTTCTCTTATCTATCTGGGTCATAGTATATGAATGTATTTTCCATGATGCTAATAAGTTAGTTTAACCTGTCTTTTCAAGAAGATGAAGAGATCTTCAAATAAATAGAAGTACATCTAGGTCCCAGTTAATTGTTATCATTGATCTCATATTGAAGTCTTATGACATTGTTATGATACATGTGTTATTGGTGGTGAAGTGGATAAATATCAGGTCAACAAAATGAGAAACTAAATGGTTTTGGTATTTAAAGGAATGAATGAAACAAAAATATTGTTTGCCTATTCATTTGTTTAGAATGTGCTTGATAGTAGTGTCACACCTGAATGTTAGTCCACCACCTTAAGAAAGCCTAAAGGAGGGGCCAGGGAGATAGCATGGAGGATAGCATGGATGCAAAAGGTCATCGGTTGGAATCCCGGTGCCCCATATGGTCCCCCGTGCCTGCCAGGAGCAATTTCTGAGCATGGAGCCAGGAGTAACCCCTGAGCACTGCCGGGTGTGATCCAAAAACCAAAAAAAAAAAAGAAAGAAAGAAAGAAAGAAAGCCTAAAGGTTGCTAGGTTAAACAAGCAAATATAATTTGCTACTGTGAATGAGCAAAAAAAAATAAAAATAAAAACCTGCTTTTTGTGTATGTATTTTTTTTTTCTTTTTGGTTTTTGGACCACACCTGGTTACCTATGCTCAGGACATATTCCTAGCTCTGTGCTTAGATATTATTCCTGGTATGTCTTGGGGAAACCACTCAGGAGGTCAGAAATTGAACCTTGGTCAGCTATATGCAAGGCAAGTGCCCCTACTCAGTATACTATACAAAGCTTTCATATTTTTAAATTCACTTTTATTTTTTTATTTAAAGGGAATCTTTTTAAACCACCTCCTAAATAAACTAAACACAGTAATTTAAAGCTATTTTTTTATCATTTTGGCTATTATTAATCATCTTAAAATACTTTTATTAATGGAAAATTAGTAAAGTTAAAAGGAAAGTAAGCATAAGTTCATTTTTAAGAGTATCCAAAGTATATTTTTTATATTTTCATCAATAGGAAATATTTTTGTATTTCGTGTAACTTATCCATCCATAAAATACTTAGTAGTTTCACACCATTTTTTCTCATACATTAATGCACATCTGAATTGCCTATGATTTTCAATAAAATGCAAATTGTAGTACAGTATGCCTTGAAGTCAAACTTTTTCTTACAAGTTCCCAAATGATGCTGATTCTCACTACCAAATGTATCAACTATAGAAATATAGGATTGTGCTTCCCGTGAGTTCTGGTGATATGTATTAACATTTTCCAATCCTATGGCAATCCTTACAAAATATTTCACTTCCAAACTCAATACTTAGGGATTTTATTCCTCTGGGAGTTGTGCGTTCTGTGCCATCTCTCTCCCTTAATTGGATTTTTAAAAACATATTCATATTACAATACTCAACATGATAACTTCAAGAGCAATGTGGAAAAGAAGGATTTGACTGTGTGTGTGTGTGTGTGTGTGTGTGTGTGTGTGTAAGGAAAAAATGTGACTGTGACACAATTGGAAAGGATGGTCAAATCATTGCTAGCTTACTATTATTTACCAAAATTAAAACTGTGTGCAGACAAAAAAATTTATTTATAGATCTTTTATTGTCAGATAATGTGCAAAGTTCTGTAACATTGTGTACAATAGTTAATTCACTGCCAATACTACACATTTTGAAGAATTTAAGACAAGACTTGAATAGCACTAAAGTTAGTTCTCAAATTTTTCCATACTTACTACTTGCCAAATCATTGAGTATTTCTTCTAAGATACAACATGAGAAGCTTATTAATAATTTTAGTATATCTCTATATTTGAACTTAGAAATGTTTTCTGCTTATTTAAGCCAATAAATAACCTCCATTGTTGAATACTAACTTTCTAAGAAACTCAACCTACAGAAAAGATGGGTATTTAAGGAACTGGATCAAAGGTATCATATGTCAGTCTTTCCATGCAATGAATGACTGGTCAAACAAACAAAATCACATTGCTCTCCTGTAAAAATGATGCTCTACACAATAATCCACAAATGCTATATGAATCATTTTCCAAACAGGAAACCAACACATCATCGACCCCAAATAAAAATGACCGCAGGGATGGTCAGATATGGCGGAATTCAATAATATTGATTTAAGCCTCCAAGTTATGCATTTAGTGCTTGTTACTGACTTTCATTTCAAGATTTCAAAAAAGCAGGTATCTTCCAATGTTTGAAAGTCTTTATACATTAAGAAAGAAGACAATAAAAAAAAAAGAAAGAAGACAATACTAATAAAACACTACAAAAGTGGCTTGTGTTTAAAATGTTTAACGCTGGTTATTTATTGTGATCATGAATATATAATAGAAATAATAAATAAAAACTTGAGGGCCTTGAAACCAAACAAAAAGTGGCCCTAAAGGTCTTTTAATAAATAACTTTTCTGTGACAGTGAATTCTTTAAAAAATCGTTTTTCTGTGATTCACATAAAGTCTTTAAATGAAGTGATTTTTTATTGATTGATAACATTTCTATGGCATATATATATACTATCTAGTTGTTCTAAGCATTTTCCATATAGTAACTGTCTTATTAACATGGCAATTCTTGAATGAAGGTACTATTACAGATGAAGAAACTGAGGAACAGAGAATTACTAAACCAAAATTGTTCTATTGAATCCAAACTATCTGGCTCCTGAAATCATATAAACCTTTAGCCATGTAAATATTTAGATTCAGGAGAAGATTTAAAAAATAGTAGTAACTAGCCACCTTTACATCTACATATCAGAAATATTAATCTTGAAGATCTAATCAGTGATAACCTCCATTTTGTTTCAATGGCCCTAAGATGGTTTTAATCTTCTCTGAGAACAGGGGAAAAAAAACACCTTCAAATTAATGACTAGTTTTATTAGCTAAGTTGGGGGCTTTTAAAATAATTGCCCTGATTTAGGAGAGGAAGAGTTATGAGATCTTAGAACCAACAAACACGTGGTTCCTCTACAGGCCTAGCAAAGAACACAGAAACGTCGTCCAGTATGGACATTGCATGGTGACCAGTTGAGGGAAGAGAGAAATTATAACCACATTTGCACATTTCAAAATGGATCTGAGATATTCTTAAACCCTAGATTGATTTTAATTTTATAATTAAATAAACCTGCAACTCTAAGATAAGCAGACCAAGCATTCTCATTTAATATAATCAGTAGATATTACTTCAAGACTCATCTCAAATGCTAGCAGTTAGGAGAGATCTGTGGGAAAACTCATTCCCTGGTGGAACATTTTTAATTATCTTTTAATAAAAGAATCAGACCCTGTCATTTGTCAAGGAGACATTTGCAGTAGTAAAATCTGTGTTTATATAAACCATTTTTATTAGTCATGATTAAGGATAACATTTTGTGTACATTTGTCCCCACAAAACATTTTAATGTGATTGTAAAGGTTAATGAATGCATTTCAGCAATCATTTTGCAAGTCATCTGGAAATAACAGCTTCTTAAGGAATTGTACTTAACCATATTATACATAAAAGTGTAATGATAATGTAAGACATTTCTCATCCACTGTATCTAGATGATAATATCTAGATTTACCATCCGTTGATATCTAGATGATAATATCTAATATTTAAAATGACAATATTGCAAAAATTTTGTTTTAGTCACCAGAAATACAGTAAGTGAATGGATCTAACTCATGTGAAATACAGTTCAACCTACATTTACAGTTGGCAAACTGAAGCCAGAGATTCTTATCAAGATGTCAACTGTTTTCACTTTCAGATGCTAAGGGGAGGGCATGGACCACTTCAGGCAGCTGAACCAAGAAATCCTGCTTCTGAACATAAATAATTATCTTTACGACTGCACAGTTCTTTACCATTCCCAATGCTAATATTGACTGTTGTTATTTAAGTCTTATGGATTTTTCTGAGAATTGCCAGTTAGCATTCGTTAGAAGCATGAAAAATTATCACTGCTATTTTTATTTTTATGCAGATTATTTGATTCAAGATTCCTATCACTTTAAGAGTAATTTTTCATCACACTTGAGACTAAATATTTTCTTCCACTAGAAGAAAAGAGCAGGGCCAGAGTAGTAGCACAGCAGTAGAGCGTTTGCCTTGCACACTGCTGACCCAGGACGGACTTCGGTTTCATCCCTGGCATCCCTTATGGTCCCCTCAGTGCCAAAGGGTGTTGCCCAAAATACAGAAGAAAAAAAAAGAGCAGGCAAGCAAAAAATTTTCAAATGTTCAAAAAAGAAACTTTCTCTAGAACTTTTAAGAACTCATCATTCTTCTAAAATATTCATCTGTTTCATCCTTGGTTGTTTTAATGTGATTTCTATCAGAAGGGCATAGTGTACCTATTAGGCTGTATTTAAATTAGTCCATTTTAGCTCAGAATTTACTCAAACATGTTCATCTCTGACAACTTCAGTGACAAGTTAGAACACAGGCCTAATGGACATTTATAGGACCAGGGAGATATAGTGTAGCATGTAAGACTCTTGCTTTGTACTTGAATTTGTACTTTAATGGCCTAGTTTAGAACTTATCACCACAGGATCTCCTGAGCACTATCAGAAACGATCCCTGAGCATAAAGCTGGGCTTAATCCCTGAGCATCTTGCTCATTCTGCATCTTGCCCAAAAATAAACAAAAAACTTAAATGATAAATAATAGGAGCACAATGGTAGGGCTTTTGTCTGACACACAGCCAACCTAGGGAGGACCTAGGTTTGATTCCCGGCATCCCAAATAGTCCCCCAAGCCTGCCAGATTTCAGGAGAAACCTGAGCACAGAGCCATGAGTAACCCCTGAGGAACTCCGGATGTGGTCCAAAAACATGAATAAACAAATAAATGTTTAAATAAATAATAAGGCCCTAGAAGCAGCTTAAAAGGGCTAGTATGCAGACTTGATATGCAGGAGCACTGAGTTCAAGACCAGCACTCCATGAATGTGAACTTCCAGAAACAAATCCTCGAGCACTGAGATGAGAGTATCTTCTAAACATCACTGAGTGTGATACAAATCCCCAAATGAAATTCATTGAGATTAAACCAGCAGCAGTGACTCGCAGGGTTTCTGGACCAATATCCAAATCAGCAGAGATCGGGTTCCCTGTTCTAACTTAACCATATGGGCATAAGAGAATAGAGTTCCTAAGCCACCACCTCTTCTCTTTCCATGAGCTATTGCTGCCTTGTTGCAGAAAGAGCCCAAGAGCAAAACATAAGCCTGCATTCTGATCTCCACCAACTTTCTCATTAGCTTTTGTCAAATTACTTTACATGTCTCTACTTCAAATTCAGCGTATGTGAAATGGTGAGACATGCACTGCTTGTGTGAATCAAAAGAGTTATTTTCCAAATTAAAGAGCCAAATATATAACTGATGGATATCTATAAAATACTATATAAATGTAAGGGGTTCTGGGGCTGGAGAGATAGCATGGAGGTAATGTGTTTGCCTTTCCTGCAGAAGGTCGGTGGTTCGAATCCCGACATCCCATATGGTCCCCTGAGCCTGCCGGGAGCGATTTCTGAGTGTAGAGCCAGGAGTAACCCCTGAGCGCTGCCAGGTGTGACCCAAAAACCAAAAAAAAAAAATTTTTTTTGTAAAGTTTTCTTTGTAAATTATCCTTAGCTGGTTGTCTAGTTATAAAAACATCAGCCTTTGCAGATAGAATGAGCAAGGAACCTAGTCATGACCTGAGACAATTTGGTTTTTGAAAAATGTTTACTAAGTAGTTTAAATCCATTGACTTTTTCAGACAATAATGTCAGAGACTTAGAAGGACTTATGCTCAGGTCTCACCTGACCAGCCCTATGTAGATATTTAAGATTACTTTTTCTCCATGAATGTATGTTGGTTTCAAACCCACTAAACTATCTGAAGTTTTACTAGAGTTTTTCTCCACTCATTTTCCTTCCTACTTCCTTAAGAAAAAGGCGCTGAATAGTATTCCAAGATGGCAGCCACCAACCTGAGAGAAATGCTAAAGCAAATAGATGCCTCAGCAAACAGGCACAGAAAATATGGGATCAGACAATGGTGAAACTCAATAGACAGATTTTTTTTCTAGTGTCATATTTACCTCTTCCTCTCTCCTCTTCCAATTAATTTTGTCATTATCCACTCTCATGGTATACTACTTGGAGAACTCTATAAACCCACTTTAAATAAAAAACAACCCAAACCCTAATTAAAGTCCAGTTGTTCTTTAAGCTTGACTTAAAGCTGTCTTCAAATTCAAAACAAAAGGAGAGTCTGGAGCGATAGTAAAGCAGGCAGTGTGCCAAACAAGGTTTGATTTCCAGAATTCTATATGCCACCCCCCAAGCACCAGCAGGAGTGATTTCTGTGTGCATGAGTAAGCCCTGAGCACCACAAAGTATGCAAAGAAAAAAATTGTTTTAAGCTAAAGGAAAGGATTAGGGATATGGCTTAAGTAGTACAGCAAATCCCTTCTATGTGAGAAGCCCAACAGTGATTTTCAGCACATGTATCCTGAGAGCCAGTAGGTATAGCATTGATCTGAGTGTCCCTGGGAGTGCCCCCTTTCTACTCTGCTAGATTTGGATCCTATTAATAAAAAAAATGGCAAGTGAGACTGCATGTAATAAGAAAATCAGTTTTAAATGTACTACCTTAAGTTTCAGCAAAATATCTAGATTAGAAAACATTACTGTTAGATATAAGCGAGTTCTAGCTCATCAGAGATGGGCCTTTGTTTTGTATTAGGTGTATGTGGCTTCAAACCCTGCTCCACTGTTTAATGATCCTTGAGCTAATAAGTGTTTTGTTTTATGAACTATATTTAGTGTTGCTCAAGGCACACTCTTGGCTCTGAACTCAGGGATCACTCTTGGCAGAGCTCAGAATAGTATATGTGGGGCTGGGAATCAAATCCAAGTCTTCTACATGCAAGGCAAACTCTCTGCACTTACTATCACTCAGGCCCCCAACTAATAATCCTTTTTATACCACAATTTTCTTGGTTATGAAGAAGGAAAATGAATGCCATCTAAATCAATAGTTTTGAGGTGGATCAAGAAAGAAACTGTATTAGCATTTTGTAACTGAAAATGGATAATAAAGATACTAAATAAAAATATTCAATATCTAGGGATAGAGGTGATTGTATAGTGGGTAGGATGCTTTCCTTGCACATAGGCAACCCATGTTCCATCTTTTGTATCTCATATGGTCATCTGAGACTAACAGGAGGGATTCCTGAGTGTAGAACCAGAAATAATCTCAGGGTATCACTGGGTGTGGCCCAAAAGCTAAAAGCAAAAATCAACACCTAAATTCTTAAACATAGTGGAATTCTACTAGATTTACTTAGAATTTAGGAAATGATCATTATTCAGTAATTGTTTGTAGTAGAGGATGAAGTCATAACTTATGATACAGCTGTCAATATAGTATTACCTGCTAACTAGTCATTCTGGGTAATGTCAGAATTAGGCAGGATTGTATTTGTCATCTCAAGACACTCTGTCATGTTTCATATCTCATCCTATCTCATACATATAAAACTTCAATAAAAACTAACCCTACTGCCTATCTGTAAGCTCATCAACATAAAATGTCGTATTCAGTATAAATGAAAACTGTTCCCTAACACAATATAAGAAAGGTCTATACTGAGGGTTTTTGAAGAATAAGAATAATAGTTAAAGGACATCAGTTCTACACACACACACACACACACACACACACACACACACAACCTCTTGTTTGTACAAGATTATTAATCAGCAATTCCAAATAAATCTCACATCACTTGTTTCTTACATAGACTCTCATACTAACCTCTCTAGTCTCCTCCCTGTCTAGGACTCTTCTACCCTCTTCTGTTTTCAACACTTTACCTTGTGCTAGATCATTTTTAAGGATAATTCTACTTTTCTTACCTGTACTTAGTTTTTCTCTTCTGCACAAATTTGTAGACAAGCATGAAGAAGATATTCTATAGAACCAAACTAGAACCACAAAACATTTCTTAGATGCCCACAGTGAGAGAGAAAAAAATGGATACTTAAGATTTTGTGTTGTCATTCATCAAAGAAATACCTTTTAAGGAAATTGTGATCCAGGCCCCAATCAATAATAAATGTTAATTATTAGAATAGTAAATCTGGGTTGGAATAATAGTATAGTGAGTAAAGGCATTTGCCTTGCACATGACCAACCTAGGTTTAATAGCTGGCATCTCAGATGGCTCCCTGAGCCTGCAAGGAGTAAGTAATTCCTGAATACCTCAAGGTGTGACCCAAAAATCAAATAAAATTAAAGAATAGTAAAGCTATTCTTAAAAATAAAATTAACATAGCATTCATTTGTAACTTTTAACTATACATCTGACTTTACAAAGGCTTAAGGGAAGATAATTGAAAAGCCTTTTAACTATTTTGTTTTGCCTCCAAATCACAAATGCAGATAAAAGTATGGCACATAAACTAGAAATTTATGCTATGACCACACTATATTAATAGAGATATTTGTTTACATTTACTGCTAAAGTCCTCGCTCAGATTTGATGTGGTTAAAAGTAGCAACCTACATACAGACATGTTCACTATTTATGTTTATAGTCCATAAAATATAGATTTAAAATATTCTGTTTCTCATAAACATAGTTTTATGGCAAAGAAAAATCTTTATAAGAAAGCATTGAAACCAACCATCTCAGTTTTACAAGGTCATAATATATTGCACTGGATAAAATTCATTTATAAGTAAAAAAAAAAAAAAAATAGGACAATCCTCCCTTTAAAAAGAGATTCAGGGACTGGAGAGATAGCAAAGCAGTGTTTGCCTTGCCTTGCAAGCAGCCGATCCAGGACCCAAGGTGGTTGGTTTGAATCCCGGCATCCCATATGGTTCCCTGTGCCTGCCAGGAGCTATTTCTGAACAGATAGCCAGGAGTACCCCTGAGCACCCCCGGTGTGGCCCAAAAACCAAAAAAAAAAAAAAAGAGAGAGAGAGAAAAAGAGAGAGAGAGAAATTCAGAAATGCCTCCCCAAAGCACAAAGATAGAGAGAAAATGAAGTGAATTTTTTCTTTCCATTAAAAAATTGCTTTTTAAAAAATAGTGCAGTGTTAGAACAAATAAAAGAAAATTGGGCCAATCCTGGAGGTGTTCAGGGCATATTCCTGACTCTACATACAGGGATAGGTCCTAGCAGGTTTCTAGGGAACTTGCGTGGTATTGGGGTGCAACACAGGTCAGTTGTGTGCAAAGTGAGTACCCTACTTGCACCATACTATTGCTCCAATCCCAAGAAAATGGATTTTTAGTATGATTTCTCACTTAGTTTAGGATTAAATATTAAGACAACTGGAGTAAGGGGCTGGAGCGGTGGCACAGCAGAGGGGCATTTGCCTTACACATGCTAACCTAGGACAAACTGTGGCTCTATCCCCCAATGTCCCATATGGTCCCCCAAGCCAGGAGTGATTTCTGAGCGCATAGCCAGGAGTAACCCCTGAGAGTTACCGATGTGCGCCCCCCAAAAAGAAAAGAAAACTAGAGTAAAAGGCTTTGAAATTATTATTTTTAATACAAAGAATCTTTTTGAAAATCAATAGTGTTCATCCATAGCTGTAGTGGATGTGTTTTAGAACTGGAGCAATTACCACTTCAATAAATTGCCCCTCTATTACCACTTAAATAGAAAATAAAAGGCAAAGAAAACTAACTCGGGGAGAGAATTTGTGCTTTGTGTCCTAGTTGTGCGGCTAAATATAAACCCTTCCTGTTCAAACTCCTGGCAAATTAACAAATAGCCGCAGAGTGATTCTTTGCAGAATTGTCACTTTTGACACATTTTCAAAGTGAATTCTGAATACATAGGACAAAGATCCTGAAAGAAGAAGTGAAATAAAATTTCTCAGAACTGCCACTGTGAAAGGATTTCCTCTTAATTTTTTCAAATCAATCTCTAGTTTCTTTTCATGGCATGATTCTTTTATTCTCACAGTTTTATCTTCAGAAAGGGTGGGATTGACCTTATACTTCCTGGTATAATCTCTTTGTTTTTGTGCATTCTCATTGATTACTCCCCCTCGTAAAGTAATTTCATGTCATATACCCATTTAATCTTTGTTGGTGTTTTGTTGCCACACTCTGCATGTTCCAGGACCACTGTTGGCAGTGAAGGGGGAAATCATGTAGTACCAAGGATCAAGTCCATGTCTCTCATATGCAAAGCAAGCTCTGAAGCCCTTTTATTCACCTTCTTTTCCCTCCCACTCAATTTTTGTGACAACCCTGGGAAAGGCTTTGTTCCCATTTAACAAGAAAAGAAAGCAGAAATCAAAGGAAATTACCACTAGCTGAGTTCCCAGCATTGTTCAGGACAGGCCAGTTCTCTATGTAGCCTACTTCTCCACTGTACTCTAGTACTTTATCATACACTGTTCCTGGGGTCCCTGAGACATAGGGCCTGAAGCAAGGGTGCTGTGAGGATTAAGAAAACATGGAGGGAGATGAAGAGATAGCACAGCAGATACTAAAACCCAGTAGGGTGTTTGCCTTGCACGTGGTTGACCTGGATGGACCCAGGTTTGATCCCCAGCATCCCATATGGTCCCCCAGCCTGCCAGGAGTGATTTCTGAGTGACTATCTGGGAATAACCCTGAGCACTAACAGGTGTGCCCCCTCCAAATAAAGGGAAAGAAAGCAAGACAATAAGATGGGGCAATTGCACAGTGGGTAGGGCATTTGCCTTGCAAGCAGTCTACCAGGGTTTGATCCCCGGCATCCCATATGGTTCCTGGAACCTGCCAAGATTGATTTCTGAGCGCAGAGCCCAGGATAATCACTAAGCACTGCTGGGTGTGTCCCAAAGAAAAACAAAAACAAACAAACAAACAAAAAAGAACTGACATAAAAGAAAAGCATAGGGTCAGAAGGCTCATAGCCACGAGGACTCAGAGCTCTACATACAGTATTTGTATTGTTCAGGATCAATAAACCAAGAAGGGAGACACCTATCTATACTAATCTAACCTAAGGGGGTCTTTATATATCAAAAAGGGGTGTGTCTTTAAGGGGAAGTTAAACTGGATTGTCTTCTTTTGGGATCAGTAATAAAAGAGTACAGGTACCCACCCCCCACTAGGGTGTTCCCTATGAGCCAGTGTTCTGGTAATTAGAAATTAAGGTCCCTAGATTACTTTTTTTGCCATTCTCCACAGACTATTATCTCTAGCTAAATCTATATAACCTTTGTGGCTAGCAGTAAAATTACTATGAACATATTAAATACTATTTCCAGAACAGTGACTGCCCAATATTGTTCAATTATTAGTTTCCTGACCAATTTATTTAATTGATGAGAGAGAGAGAGAGTAGGGCTTACAAATCCACTGGAGTTAAAGGGATTCCACTCACTATCTTTCTGGTCAAAAGATATTTTTAGCAATGCTTGAGCAAGCAGACCACAGAGTGCAAGGATCAAATTTGGACATCCTACATACAAAGCATGTCCTCGGCCCATTGATCTATCTTCTTGACCTCTATTATGCCCATGTTACAAGTGAGAAAGGAAGGACAATAAAATCACCCAGC
>PVKC010031080.1:0-14639 GCA_004027635.1 Crocidura indochinensis
AAAGGAAGAAAACTGAATTACATTGACTATAGAGAAATTCAAAGGTAGATCTCAAAGAAACAATGCTTCTTGTCAAACCAAAAAGTGTGGTGGCAATTTATTGTTTAAAAAGAATAAGACTAAGTCTTATGACCTGATATAGTTCAGAAACAGGGTACATAGTCCAAAGAAACCTCTAAATTGTTTCAAGTTGGAGTCCCTGTATCAGTTGGATGATATCACATGTATATGAAGATAAGGCTTAACCTTTTACTTAAATTCCATGTATGTTTGATCAGTAAACAATATGGCACTTTCGTGATGACCTGCAATACCCTCTTCTTTCTCTAATAATTTACCTATTGCCTTTGAGCAGTTCAGTAAATTTCCATAGTTTAAATTTTGGCTACATCAACAGTCAATATCTGACAAGCATTCACATTTCTGAGCCTTAAATTTCAAATTTAATTTGACTTTTATTTCAGTGTTGGTACACTGTAGTTTGTGGTCGTTCATAGACTTGGTACACTGTTTTTCTTTCTCCAAAGAACAGGAAAATTGAGCAAGAAAATATTTATAGAAAGTCCTATACTTATGGGCCAGAGAGAAGTACAACAGTAGAGCAATTGCTTTGCCAACAGCCAACCTGGGTTATATTCTAGGCATCCTACATTGCCCCCCTGAACCCTTCCAGAAGTGATACCTAAGCACAGAACCAGGAAAAGTCCTGAGCACTACTAGGTGTGATCCAAAACACATTAAACTAAACATAAAGACCTATACTTGTCCTTACAGGCACTAGGTACTTACTTGGTAGGGATAAAGATAGGAGACCTCAATGATAATTAAAGCCACGATTCACTAGTGATTTGGGAAACACTCCAACGACAAAGAAAAGGCCATTTTAATAAAATAGATACTCATAGAAATCCTCATCCATTTCAGACAAGACCATTGAGAACAGAAATATCTGTATCATTAGTTCCAGAGAGATTGACACCAGCTTAAATATGAAGTAAATAGAGATGTATAGAAAAAGGCCAAGTTGCCTGGTCACCAGGAAAATCCTGATCAGATTTCAGTAGGTCATCTCATGGAGAAACAGGCTAACACTGACAATTTAAAAGAGAGTTTCTCTCATAATTAGAAACCAAAACAGACTCAATCTACTATACATTTGATATAACAGAAATTTTCTAGAAATTTTCTAAATTCCATACCTTTAAAATGAGGTAAATAATCTTTTTCCTTTATGATTCTCAGAGGGATATTAGGATAAAATACTTTTTGTGGTATTTATTAAGTATTTTTCTTTAAAAAAGGAAATAAGAGATATTATTAACATTCATACACTATCATTATTGAGTTGTTTTAAAAAATATCTTTATAAAAGTTCTTCCATATCCATGACTTTAGGTAAAGTATTTTTCCTAATTTTCCTAAGTGATGTTTTACTATGCAAAGCAAATGCTAATTTGATCAATGATATCTGCACACGTTCATCCCTGCTGCATTTATTGAGAAAATAATTGATGTCAAGATAGCTATCCTACATTTAGAAGAAAACTCTATGATTTGAGTTTCTACTAGGAAAATATAATTAAATGCATTTCTTTTAATAATAACCTAAGTAAATAGTGCCTTTTCAAAGAAACATGGAAAAAAAAAACAGTAGTCTTTCAGACTATTTGACTGTGAACAACCAAATGGAAAGCTTTCAGTTTCAAAAGAATGAGACTTTTCTTAGTGCCTAATTAGCTTTCTTTTTTAAGTCAGGGGGATCTGCTCAGAGTCAGGCCACTTCTTCAAAGCAGGCCCTGTAAACTCACATTATATAAGGTCATAGTCAGTAGACAGAGTTTCCAAACACGTCAGCTCATATTTCCTTTTGAGGTACAGGAAATGGAGAAAAGTCATAATGTGCAGGTTACCCTATAGGGCAACAAACTACTATGCCAATTACTCCCGGGGGTAGTTCAGCACAATTCAAAAAGTCCGTCCATATAATTCTTAGTGACACAAACATTTGCTTCGGTTAAGTTGACTTAAGTACCAACTCAAATAGTCACTAAGCTATATTGGTTAAATAACCTCATTTTATTTGCACTTTTATTAGAAGGACTTCAGGTAGATATTTTATCTGTTTGTGTAATCAATTCACAAATAGTTTTTAATTCTTTAAAATTTAGGAAGGATGCTTTCTCTTTCAGATAAAAATTAAAATGTAAATATTTTACTTTTGAGAGAATGTTATGTCAACCAGTTAAGTCCAAATAGCAGCATGGATTTAAGCACTTAGTAAAATTAGAGGATATGCATTCTTCTTTTAAGATTTGTTTTCTGAAATTTGCAGTAGTAGTTTTCAAAAGTCATGTACTTCAAGAAATTATTTTTAAGAATTGGAACTAGACATCATTTAATTGTGAAAATTATATTTAATGAGTAGTTCTAGTAAACTGTGAGCATATATGAACTTTGAAAAGGGCTGAAAGTATTCAGGATTTTTGTGGTACAGGGAATCTCTAGTGATTCTTAGGATATGAATAGAGGGAGCTGGAATCATTGTATAGTGGATAGGGCCTGTGCCTTGCATGCAGCCGACCTGGGTTCTATTCCCAGCATCCCAATGGCCCTTGAACACTACCAGGAGTAATTCCTGAGTGCAGAGCCAGAAATAAGCCTTCAGCTCTGTTGAGTCTGGCCCAAAAACTGAAAAAAATAAAATAAAAAGATGAATAGATATGAGATAAATCTGTAAAAATCTCAATATCTTCAAACTTACCTTTTTCTATCTGTGCTCTTACATATCAAATGATAATGTAAAATTAAACTATAAAATTACACGATATTTATTACTTATATGCAAACATATAGTTTTATTTAATAGAAGAAAGTTTTATTACAGTTCTTCTGAAATGTTAACAAATAAACTCCTTAAAAACTTTTTTCAAAAAAAACATTTTTTCACACTATGTATTCAAGTATTAGCATTAGTTGTTATTATTAGCTATCAGATTAGTATTACTTTCCTACAATTGTTGTAATAAAATTGCCCTAAACCTGGAGCTTCAAACAATACCCACTGATTACTCAGTAATCTGAGTGGGCTACACTGACTTCTCTCTTCTCAACAGAAGGCTAACACCAATTCACTGACTCTGAGTGAAGATTCTGAAAAGAGTCTGCATCCAAACTCATTCAGACTATTGACAGAATATACTTTCTTGCAAGTGGGGGACTAGGGGTCTGTCTTTGTCAGGGTCTACCCTAAGCTCTTAGAAGTTCTCCAGTTCTTGAACATGAAATCTTCCGATCTTTCAAGAGCCAGTAAGAGTGCTTTGATTCTTCCTCAGTTTTGCAATATCTATCCTCCTCTGAGTATCTCTTAGCCTAAAATCAGCTGACTAATAATCTTAACTACACCTGCAAAATTTCTATTCACAGCGTCACTGAGTTTTGCTTAAATTAGAGCAGCTTCATTATGCTGTCCTCACACCAAAAGTCTGATCACGTGTCTCAAATCTGTCATTAACTTTTTTAACTAATAGTTGTATTTTCTTTCTACAGTGGTTAAGAAAATACACTAACCATGCCTTGCTCCTACGAAATCTCAACCAGTTCATATCTTTGAGCATCTTAAAAAGCTATAGGATACAGAAATCAATCAAGAAAGCAATTTTAGGGGCCAGGCGGTGGCACTGGAGGTAAGGTGCCTGCCTTACCGCGCTAGCCTTGGACGGACCGTGGTTCGATCCCCTGTGCCCCATATGGTCCCCCAGGCCAGGGGTGACTTCTGAGCGCATAGCCAGGAGTAACCCCTGAGCGTCACTGGGTGTGGCCCAAAAACCAAAAAAAAAAAAGCAATTTTAAAAGTAAAATTATATGAGAAAGCATTCTGATAGTTCAATACTTTGACCTTTAAGAATGCTGATATTATAAAATAAACTTTTGATGTCGCTTCTCAAATTTCAAGAGTCCTCAAATATTTTTGAGAGTTTCTTTTTTGTTTCTATTGAGGCTACTTAAAACAGAAGAACAATGACAAAAACTGGTAACTTTTTTTTTAATAAATAGATTTTTTTAATTTAATTACCATGAGATGCAGAGTCACAAAATTGTTCATGAATGAGTTTCGGTCACACAACATCCAACATCCTTTACCAGTGCACATTTCCTGCCACCAATGACCCCAGTTTCTCCCCTCCTCCCGACCTCACCCTTGTCCTCCTCTCTGCCTACTACTGTGACAGACATTTCTCTCTCACTTTTTTCCCCTTTCTTTCTCTCTCTTATTTTTTTCTATCAGATGCTATTGTTTGCAATATTGTTCTTGAATATATCATACATCTCACTTTATTTTCTTTCAGCACATTTCTAATTATTGTCATAGTGCTCCCCTTTCTGCTCTAACTGCTCTTTGTGACAAGCTTCCTACCATGAACTGGTCCTCCTGGGCAAAATCTCTATTGTCTTTGAATATTATTACCATAGAATATTATTTTTTCATATATCCACCAATGAGTCTGAACATTCTATGTCTATTCCTCTTCTGAGACTCATTTAATTCAGCATAATCTCTAAATATCCATCAATTCATAAGTAAATTTCATGACTTTATTTTTCCTAACAGCTGTGTAGTATACCACAGTGTAGATGTATCATAGTTTCTTTATCCACTAATATGTTCTCAAGCATTTGGGTAGTTTCCAGATTCTGACTATTATGAATAATGCTGCAATGAACATAAGTGTACAGAGAGCTTTTCAGCATTGGTTTTGGGGGCCTTTACGGTATATTCCTAGGAACTATATTGCTGGGTCATATGGGAGTTCAACAAAAGTAAAATCAAAATAGATCAAAGACCTTGATATCAAATTGAAACCATAAGTACATAGAGGAAAACATAGGTAGAGCACACCATGACACTGAAGCTAAGTTTGTCATCAAGAATTAATAACACTGGGCCCGGGCGGTGGCGCTGGAGGTAAGGTACCTGCGCTAACCTAGGACGGACCACGGTTCGATCCCCCGGTTCCCCATATGGTCCCCCGTGCCTGCCAGGAGCGACTTCTGAGCGAATAGGCAGGAGTAACCCCTGAGCGTCACCGGGTGTGGCCCAAAAACCAAAAAATAAAAAATAAAAAATAAAAAAATAATAAAAAAATAAGAATTGATAACACTAACCAAACAAGCAAAAGCAAAGATAAACAGTGAGATTAATTAAACTAAAAAGCTTCTGCACCTCAAAAATATGGAGACTAAAACACAAAGACTACCAAAATACTCATCTGATAAGGTATTAATATCTAATTGAGATAAGGCAATATTAATTCTTTTTTTTATTTTTTTATTTATTTATTTTTTTAGTAATTCTTAACAAGAAAAAAAATCAGCTACCCCATCCAAAAATGGGAAGAAAAGATGATCAGGAACTTCCTCAAAGGACAAATACAGATGGCCAAAGACAAATGAAAAATTGCTTCCTAATATTAATCTTACATAACTAATTAATCAATTAACTAATAATCTTTCCATAACTAATTTGTACCAAGAAGTTGCAAATCAAAACAAGAATGAGATACCATCTCATTGGCACACACACAAAAATGCAAGAACAGGGGCTGAGTGGAGGCACAAGTAGTAGGGTGTTTGCCTTGTATGCACTAACCGAGGACAGACCGCAGTTTGATCCCCCAGAGTCCCAGATGGTCCACCAAACCAGGAGCATTTCTAAGCGCATAGCCAGGAGTAACCCCTGAATGTCACTGGTGTAGCCAAAAAAGCAAGGAAAAAAAAGGAAAGAACAACTTGTGTTCACTGATCCAGCCATTGTGGAAAACTATATGGAAATTCCTCAAGAAACTAGAAAATTAAAAATAATCATGTAAACAGTAATGGGACCAAGGATAAAAAGTTTTATGTACAGTTCCCTTGAAAAAACCCAACAAAATAACCATAAGTATTCATTCAGAAATGTTACAATAAAGCTATTTTTCAAGCAGAGGTTCTTGATTTCCTTGGTCTTTTTCTTTTTGTATCTCAAAAAAAGCCCAATATTTATTCTTCTTATGATTGTATTTTAACATATTTCCAACTTGGACTGGTTTTAATATATTATTTTTACTTTATCTCAGTATATTCTCCTTTCCTAACATTTATTGAATTAACCACATTTTCTTCTACCAATCTAGTTCTTGAAAGATTTCATTTATATTCTTAATGTGAAATAAAAATTTCATAAATGTTTCTTTTCTTAGTTATTGTTTTTGTATTTTTACTTTAAAAATGCCTGGAGGGGGGGCCGGGCGGTGGCGCTGGAGCTAAGGTGCCTGTGCTAACCTAGGACAGACAGCGGTTCGATCCCCCGGTTCCCCATATGGTCCCCCGTGCCTGCCAGGAATAGGCAGGAGTAACCCCTGAGCGTCACCGGGTGTGGCCCAAAAACCAAAAAAAAAAAAAATGCCTGGAGGGGCTGGAGCGATAGCACAGTGGTAAGGCATTTGCCTTGTATGCACCCAACAAAGGATAGGCCCCAGTTTGAATCCTGGCATGCCATATGGTCTCCCAAGCCTGCTAGGAGCGACTTCTGAGTGCAGAACCAGGAGTAAACCCTGAGAGCTGCCGGGTGTGACTCGAAAAACAAATTAAATAAACAAATAAAAATTCATGGAGAATTTATCATTGTTGTACTTATTAGTACCACTTATGAATACAATCCATCTAGTGACCCATTGGTTATATCCTTTATACTCAAATTTAACATTTATATATTAGTTGGATAAAGTACAGTTTTGAACATAAATCTGTGAACTTTTTCAGAAGTCATCATTTTCTTCCCAACAACAATTCTTACCAGAAGCAAATTCTCTAGTTCAGGGGTTGTGAACAGGATTTTTACCCTCACTCAAAATGGCAAAATGCAATATGTGTTTAATAGATTATTGTTAAAATTAGATGCTTTTGTGTGAGTGTTTGTCTGATTTGGCAGGTCACTGCATGGTGTGACTCTCTGACTCTCACAGTTTAAAATTTTGGCTCTTTGTTTCAAACTTGTTCACCATCCCTGCTCTAGTTAATTAAACAGAAATAAAATGTTCTCCCAACCCACATTTATGTAAACCCACATTTAGTGGTTTCATATTTTCTATCCTCCCCCCACCAAAAAAAAAAAGAGCATAACGCCCCACAAAATCATGAACTGAGTCTTTTGTATTACTTTGTGTTTTTGAGCCACACCCAGAGATGCTCAGGAGTCATTCCTGACTCTGTGCTTAGGAATCACTCCTGGAGAGACTCAGAGGACCTACGGCCTACCAGGGATAGAACCCTGATTAGACACTTGCAAGATAAGTACCTGCTGTACGATGCTCTGGACCCAAACTGAGTCTTTTTAATCTAACACTTAAATCTAAGTTTATTCCAATATATTTCCTGATCTGTGCTTCTATTCAAAATATACACTTTAACCAAACTGGATTACAGAACATTTCTTATACATGTTCTATATTTTACCATTTGTGTACCAGTGTACACATTACTACCTTGAATTTTTTAGTTCACCTTCAAACCTTTCTTACCAGTTTGAATCACAATCTAATTCAAATGTCCTTTCTTTCACAAAGACCTCCCTGAGAAGTCCATATGGAAGCAATTCTCATGTGCTGAATTCTTAAATGCAGGTATCCTATACTGCGTTACTTTGCAGCTATTTGAGGTTTTATCCTATTTCCCCAATTATATTGGAAGTTCTTTGAAAACAGAAATTATTTACTCCACCTTTAAATCTACAAGTGTGTGAAAGTGAAAAAAAGAAAGAAAGAAAGAAAACCCTATTATTAGTACACAGATGGCAACAAAGGAAACAAGCATCTAAAGATACAATGTGAATAAAAGGTAGTAAGATCTCTGATTGGATGTATGAGGGCACAATGTTATTTTCAAAAATAATCTTTCATTAATGAGGGATAAGTACCCAAATGATTTTCTGTAAAGCATTGTGAGAGAGGTCAACATAAGAATACTATTTCATAGTCAGAGATTACCAAGAACAGGGACCATTTGAAAAGTGATAGTCAGAATCTACTATTGCAAAATTAAAAAACTAACAGTTGAATCATGTTTAGCATTCCCAAGCTGTGTTTAGTAGATAAGAATTCTAGTAGCCTAGAACATTGTCTTGAAAATAAAATATGGTTCTAGAACTAAAATAATCTTTAAGATATTTACATTGATAATTTCAAGACTATAAAAAGTTTTGAAGACAAGAAACCAGCTTCAGATTAACCCAAAATGGCCCCCATTTTATTTGGCTTCTTGTGATTTTCACAGAAAAAATGTTAACATCCTATGTGACTCAAGTTTTTCAGAAAATAGAGTTTGGGCAATATTGACTATAAGCAATGAAGTAGCTACTGGACTTGTCACTTTACATATATTTTAATGAACCTGGACTTTATTTTGCATTTAATACTGAGCCAATAAACACTTTCCAGCAAGAAAATGACTTGATTGTAGTTTTAACTAGGGAATGTAACTCAACAATGCTCTAGGGATGAACTGGAGAAGAAACAGAAAGGAGGCTAGAGCGCCAGTGAGGAGAATTCATTCTTGGAACAGTTAAAATATAAAACTACAAACATATGCTTTGGAAATGTTTTTAGATTTAATAAATTCTATGATAATAAACTAGGGAGATTTCTTTGAAAATCCATAACAGATGCCAGCAAGAGAACTATCCACTTTATCATCAATTAACATACATTTGGGATCTCCGGGGGGGGCACTAGGCATGTATATAGCAACCAAAAACAAATTGTAACAGGCTTGTCCTGTTGTCAAACTGGGGAAAAAATGGTCAAGATAAAGATAATTAATTTCAAGTGGATCCAATTTCTGTTCTTAGTCACTATTTATAACTATTTATTAAATACCCACAGGGTACCAGGACTATTTATTAAGTTCTTGAAAAAAATCCATAGATATATCAATAACAAATTTTTTTTCTTCCACGAAAACAATGCAATTGGCACTGGAGTTTGACTAAAAGCAGATTTTCCCATGGCTCAGCAATACCAAGTACATACCCAAAAGAACAGCCACAGTGACTAGCCATTAACAACTCTAATTCTTTTCACTGACCAATCAAAGTGAATAGATCTTTAAACATTTCATCATGCAGAGGGTATTAAATTAGATCATTACCAAAGTTTTCTTTTCCTTTTTTTTTTCTTGTGTTCTTTTTTTTTTTGGGGGGGGGCACACCCGATCAGGGGTTACTCCTGGCTATGCTGAGGGATAGAACCTCGGTCTGTCCTAGGTTAACGCTGGCACCACTCCGGCCCCAAAAAGTTTACAAAAATATACTTCTACGAGACCAAAGCCATAATAGCACAACTCTAGGCCTTACAGATAGCCTACACGGGTCTTACCCCGGTTTTATCCCCAGCATCCCATATGGTCCCCTGAGCCTGCCATGAGTGATTTCTGAGCTTAGAGCCAGGAGCAATCCCTGAACACTACCAGGTGTGCCTCCTTCACCCAAAAATACACATCTATGATTAGTCGAAAATAAAGGAGAAAATCTAGGCTCAAATAATTCAAGCTCAGAACTGGACTAATACAGAATTATATTTTCATTGTCATGACTCATAATTATTGTAAGTCATTAATGAATTGAGTTATTTATCATAATTTATAAATTAGAAAATCTGTATTTAGCGCAAATATTTGTCCAGACCTGAGTTAAGCATTGAGGACAAAGAAGTACACAAAATTTGCTGAAATTTTTGCTTTTGTCATGGTTGACTGGTCAATGGAGACAAACTTAAGAATAAAAACTGATAGGCTATAAACAGATATAATAATGAAATGGATGTCACTGTAGAGAAATGCCACAATGGAGAGAAATAAGGTACACCATAGACACAGGACGTCTAAAGAGTTGTAAGAACTTTAAAGAAAAATATTTCGGGCAGAAAGAAAAGTGGCTGCAAAGGTTTTGAGGCAGAACTATACTGAAAAAGGAGGAATGGTTGAAATGAGGTGGAACATACTGATGAATATTATTTTCTGTCACTAAGCTGTTGACTTTCTTCTGAAGGATTTTAAAGAGAAGAAAAATAAGATTTGGTATGATTTTAAAAGATTAACATAACAGAGATTAGGAAGATCCTGCTATGGGGCAAAAGTAGCCATACTAGTCAGGAAGCTTCTAAATGCTACAAGTACGAACTGGGAGCTTAACTCTAGAGAGAAATGGGGTAAAAGTGTTCATATCGCAAATATATTTTGAGGTTAGTGTGATGGGGTTTGCTAGTAGAGGAGCCAAGGATGACTTTGTCTCTTGCTTAATCATCTAGATAAATGTAATAACCCTCAAATAAGATATAGAAGACTGTAGGTGGAAGTAAGCATTGGGAGGAAGATTGAGAGCTCATGTTTGCGCATTTTAAATATAAAATGCCAACTCAGCATCCTACTGAGAATATCAATTAGTCATTTGCATATCAGCAGAAATCAGGGGAGGGTCTGGAGACAGAAAAAGTAGCAATGAGTGATACACTTAAGGAATATAGATAAGAATATTTAAAAATCAGGAGAAAATAAAAACTTTAAGTGAAGAGGGCATACTGGAGAAAAAGTCAATAAAATGAGAAAATTCTCAGAGTGTGATATCCAAAAAGCCATGTCTTAGAAAGAGAAATCAAATTATTGACCATGTCAAGGCATCTGGTATGTCAGGCAACATTGGAATTGACTGCTGGTTCAAGTCAATATTTAAGATAGGAATTGAATATTAACTTTTACATTTAGAAACACTAAGATAATTGATGATAATAACAAAAAGATTTTCAGCTGAGATAGAAAGGTGATATTATTGTAATATTTTTAGTATAAAGGAAGGAAATAAATTGAAAGCACATAAAAAAATCTTCTAGCAATTTTCCACTAAAAGAAATAATAGGACAAGCTATTTCTAAGTAGGAGTCACAAGAGTGAAGTAAAAGAATGGTCAGTGAGAAAAATTACATTGTTCTATATGTTGATGAATCCAACAAAGGAGAGAAATAAAATTACTTTTGATGTGTTGCTATAAATATGGCATTGAATGCTCAAGTAAAGTGGTTAGACTTACTGGTATTGAAAATGTTTATATTTCCTATATATGCAAAAGTATGTATATGGAAGGTACATGAAATATAGGCATATGATAACTAGGTATATGATAAAAGAGTAGGTTAGGCTTATTTTTTCTTACTGTCTTTAAAAACATTATTGAGGACCACATATTTCAGGATAGAAGTGGCTTGCCTTCTATCTAACTGATGCAAGTTCAACTCCCCTTTCCTACAGATGGTCCCCAAAATTCTGCTGGATGTTATCTTGAGTACAGAGTCAGAAACTGTCTCTGAGCACCACTGTGTGTGGCACAAATGTTTCCCAGAATAAACAAAATAAATAATAAAGATAAAAGAATTAGGTGAAGAGTGTAATTTAGCTTTTGAGGAAGCTTCAGGAATTTCCTAAAAGAAGACATAATAAAAAGATATTGAGGTGAGATTTAAAGGAGTAATGATTGACAAACCATGGAATTTTCGACAGGTATGTAAAACAATAAAGTATGAGAATTGTGTAAAAGGAAAAAAATGTGAAATCTAATTATAGATCCATGTGGGACCAAACCTTTATTAATTTAAGTACCAGAGGAAGTAAAATTGAAAAATAATGAATGATATGGATAAAATAGGATAAATAATTGATTATAACTAATTATCAATTTCAAAAGGGTAAGGTTTTAGGGTTTTAAGATCATTGTTATAAAGGGAAAATAAGAGACTTTTAGAAGAGACAATGACATTAAGCTGAAAGCAGGGTATTAAAAGAATTCTATGCACTAACATATAAATTACATAATTTATCCCAAGAAGGTGAGAATATAAAGAAATTAATGAGTTGAGTATAGGCATAATAGCATAATAAGAATATTCAGATGAGAATATTTCACTTAACTCATAATTTATATGTTCTGTGATTAGTAAAATAGCTTATAATAAATTTAATGTGCATGTGCTTCACCTAAGAATTTTATTAAAATCAAGATTCATATGTAGTCTAGGGTAGAAGCTGAAATTATGCATCAACAATAAAAGAAGTAGAATAAGAGAAAATGAGAGATGGAATAAGATAGAAGTTGGATAGAGAAAAAGATCAAGATTAAGTGTAGAGGATAACAACAAAGTTCTGGAAATTTCTTAACTCTTTTCTGTTTCCTTTTTGTTTGTTTGTTTTTTATTTTCTTCCAAAGTACACAGAAACAAATTATACTCACACTAAACATGTGAAAATAGGAATGAAAATTAGTTATCCACAATATTAAAACTGACTCACTTATGGTATAGTTATTAGTAATGTCAGGTACTTTATAAGGTCTTTTTATTTTTTATCTTAAAAAGAGATACTTTGTGCATTAATGCTTTATGAAGGAGTAATGCCAGAAAACAAAACCATTTGGCCTACTCTCAAGGTGTAACTTAGGTTTGTTATTTTCATTTTAAAGAATATCAATGGTGAAAAGTTCTACTGACTATTTTTTTTTTTTGGTTTTTGGGCCACACCCAGTGATGCTCAGGGGTTACTCCTGGCTATGCACTCAGAAGTCGCTCCTGGCAGGCACGGGGGACCATATGGGAACTGGGGGATCGAACCGTGGTCCGTCCTAGGCTAGCTCAGGCAAGGCAGCAGGCACCTTACCTCCTGCGCCACCTCCCGGCTCCCGACTCTACTGACTTTTAATTGTTTGAGATAACCCATTTCTTGAAGTGAACAGTGTGCTCAATATGATTACAGATAAATTATTCTGACAGACATGGAAATGTATTACTTAAAGAACAAAGAAACCCTGGAGCATAATACAAGAATTAGGAAGAAATATAAAAACTATTACATTAGTTACATTTTTGGATCGGGCCATTCCACAGTGCAATATGCAAGGTAAAAGACTAATACTAACTGTAACATGTTTCCCAAGTTATGGTCAATAAACACAATATAGTGAGACTTCAGCTACTTCCCTTTAACTGTTTTTGGTGCTGAAATGGGTTAAATCATCATGAAAACTTGCAGGTCTTAGAGATTACTAATTGGATTGATGAATTTTTCTTTCCTGAAGGAGAACATGCAGATTAAAGAGCTTTTAACCATTCTTGATGCAATCAAAAGGTTATGGTCATCTGCTAAAAACTCAGTTTCAGCCACAGTTTATGTAAGTTGTTCACATTACTCACTCAGTAATGATGTACTTGGCCCCACAGTTTGTGGTCTGGTTCTCATTTGTTGGTATTACATTCCAAGACGGCATTGACTCAGAAATGTTCCTTATTTTTTTACAGTAAGAAGAAATAGTCTGCTGTTCATGAATCATCTCAAATTTAATCACTTGTCTGTGGTCTTCCCACAATCTATCCAAGCAGGTGTACGTAAGTGAAGACTTCCACATATTGAGCTAGAGAAATCAGTATCTCAGAGAACTTCAGAACTTCAGAAACTAACTTCTTTAACTTTAGAAGAATTACAGTGATATAACATTAACAGAATACTTAAGCTCTCTGCAGTACTTTACAATATTTACTTCTATCAGATTACAGCAAGCAGACTTTTCTGACTATAAAAAAAAAACTTTCCTGGACTAAATGTATTAACACATCTGAAACCTCTAGTCAGTAAATCTAAGAAAATGTGTAAATTTTACTCAACCAATTGAAAGAAATGATATAAGAAAGTGGGAGTTGGCCTACAATAATTGAGAAGACAGAGGTATAAACAATTTCTTAAAAGCAAGTGATATATATATATGAGACAACATAATTTTTCCTATTTATGATTAAGTTTTAGTGCTCTCAGTAAATAAAATATCTGCCTATGAATCTCTAAGTTCCTAAAGACATCTAAACAGAAATAGAAATAAAAATCCAATAGTCTTAAATTTATAAGGAATAAATAGGTATTTTATAAATGTAAAAATAAAATTAACAGCAGAGCTGTACTTCTCTCAACTTCACTAGGGCTAAGTTTACCTCACATGACTTCGTTGATTGCCTTACTAATTTTCTCTTTCTCCCATAGTAATGATTACAACTCTCTTGTATGTTTTGAAATACACACAGAGTGAGTATTTCACTAAAAATGGCAGAACAGCTTTAAATTATTCTTTGAAAAGCATAGTAAAATGAGTACTTACTTATAATGTGTTAGGTATTAAAATACAATTACTTGGGGCCAGGGAGATAGCTCAGCAGGAAGGGCTACATGTTTTGTATGTGTTAGAACCAAAATTCAAACTCTGACATCACATATTTCACCCCCCCCCCATAACTTCTAGTTGTAGCCCTGAAGGTCCTTAAACACCTCCAACAGCAGCCCTGTATTCCCTAATACTACCAGCCTGGGCATCACCACCTCCATGGTCCCTCTCATTGGACTACCATGTCCCATTGGCCAAGTATTGTTGGATGATCCCTGAGGACTCTGAGCAATGCTTGGGAAGATCGCCAAAAATATAAAACAATTTTTTTAGAATTTATTCATTATATTAGAAATTTATTAAATAAGGCTGGAGCAGAGGCACAAGCAGTAGGGTTAGCCTTGCTTGTGCTAACCTAGGA
>PVKC010031081.1:0-14095 GCA_004027635.1 Crocidura indochinensis
TTTTTTTTTGAAGATTGACATTGATACAAACAAGCAGTTTCTCTGAAACAGAGGGATATATTAATATGTCACTTTCATACATATAGCTATTAATTTTGTTTCTTTATCTGTTTTGATTTTTCAAAATTAGAAAATATGCCCTCATGACTTTCCATAAAAAGTAAATATGTGGAAAGTCATAAACTATTTTATCACAGACTTTCAGTCTTTGATGTATGAATTATTTCTAAAAAATTGATTTATATGTCACTATTCAATTTATCCAGGAAGAGATGATGGTTAAAAGAGAATGATACGATTATATTTCTCAGAATATTTATCCAACTAGTTACAAATGATTTATTTCACTCATATATTAAATATAGACAAATAAATGAACTAAATAAAACATAAATAAAATTTTAGACTGTACGACCAAATTCATGGTTACCAGTGTGTAAGGAAAGATAGGCAATTGGATAATGGGCATTTTTGTGATGAATTTAATTCATTTATTTTTTGGAAATACCTCTCTATAATCAGGGGTTTCTCCTGCCTATGCATTCAGAAATTACTCCTGACAGTATTTGGAGAACCATACAATATACCAGGAATCAAAACTGAGTCAACATGTGCAAGAAAAACACCCTACCAACTGTAATAATAGTTCTGCTCAAATATTGATAAAAATTAAAAAAAACTAAAATAAATGTGGTATGCTATGTTAATTCAATATAATTAAAAAAAAACCTTATACAGAACATATGCATGCTAAGCATTTGATATTCATTGAAACTATAATTATCACAATAGGTATAACTAAATAATATTATTAGTGATCTGCAAATATGAGCTAGAGAAGCACCATTATGTTAAAAGTGAAAAATATTTTTGTATTATTTAAAAACTAATTATCTAGTAGTGGTCGACAACCTGGGGCTTGCGGGTCACATGTGGCTCTTTACACTTTTAAGTTGGCTCTTCTATGTGCCTGGCGGCCGCTCCAGGAGTCAGGACTCCAGCCTCTGTGTAGCTCTCAAATTAATTTCAATTGTGGTTTTGGCGAGATTTGGCTCAGTTAAAAAAAAAAAGTTTGCCGACCACTCTCTGGTATTAAAGATTTTCACAATTTACTAACTCTTCGGAATAAATTATACTGGAAAAAATTTATTTATAAAAGACAATACATTTCTGGGACCAGAGGAATAAAACTGTGGTAGGCGTTTGCTTTGTACTCAACCTATCCAGACAGACCCAGGTTCATTCCCGGGAATCCGATTTGTTTCCCTGAGTAGCCAGGAGCGATCTGAGCTCAGAGTCAGGAGTAATCCGTGAGCATTACCCGGTGTGGCCCCAAAACTAAACAAAAGAAAAAAAAAAGAAATTACATTTCTTCATATATTTTTGCAGACATAACATTGTATAAAATGCTAATAAAATTTTGTTTAAACATTTATTAAATACTATATATGTTTTGTTTATTGGAAGGAAAACATTAGTCTTTTTAGAAAATAAAAATATCAATGTTATGTTTCCAAGTTTAAAATATTAAATAAAGCAACAGTTTATTTGCATTGTCTATCCATTAATTCCAATTGCTTCTAGAAAGACTTACGATTTTACATTTTAGTCTATTGTAACAAACTATTTTTGTGTTATGTAAATGTCTATGAACAAACAAAAGATTATGAAATGCATTTTCGAGCGTATCTGACAGAACTACCCTGATTTTCACCATCATGTTGCTCTGTTGTTGTCCAAAGAAAAGTCCATTTCCTGCGCAATTTTTAATGACTTAATCATGCTAAGGAATGACATGAGTCAAAATAACCACCTGAGAATGCTAAACATATTTAACTAAAAAGGCAACGAAGTGTAAAGGAGTGAAGGATTCAATTCTAGTCTGGGAAGTATGCCCAAGTTTTCAATAAATGAATAATGGAACTGTTTGTATAATAATAATCAATCCTTCCAATAATGAGATTTTGTCAGTATATAATCATGTTGAGTAATTAAATTCCAATGAAATCAAATGCTAAGTCAAGCATATGCTTTGAGTTATCAGCCTGTCCAGGGACCTCTCTCAGGTTAAGGGAAAGCATACAATCTTATATAATCATTTTTGAGAATTAAAATCTTTTGTTGTGATTTTGAAAAATGTGAATCCTAGCTTTTCTCTTGCTGTTGCTTGAATTCTGCTTAACATCTGGATTCTATATTTCTATTCTCACATTTTTAACATTGCCAGTATAACCTCATTACTTTTAGTCATATGCATGCTTTACTAAAAACAGTTCTAAATAGTGACACAGCCTTTGCCTTATCGTAATGTTTGGTACTCTTCAGATTGACTCTATTATCATTGGATATTGATAGCACATTTTTATGCTATTCTTAATGCAGCTATTCATCCTTAATATTTTCTTCCAATTAATATTCCCTTCTCTGATCTAATTGTGGTGTTTTTCACAGATATATATATATATGAAAATCTATACACATTGTATATATAATATGTATAGATTTTCTTCTTACTCCATGTTCTCTCTAATGTTATCATTGTATTCTGAATCATAGCTTTACGATAGTTACATTCTATTCTGAAGCTATAAAGTCTATATTGCTTTAATAAAGAGCATATAAGAGATGACCAATTGACTTCAAGATTTGGTACCCTGACATAGACAGTCATTAGTTTTGATGTATCGATTACACAACACCATTTTCCGTTCAAGCTCAGTGGAGACAAAAATACTCAGGAAACAGGGTTATAATTTGTACTCATCAAAATATATGGGCCCTCCTCTTGAGGCATATGTAAACAGCAAGGACAACTGAAATATATTCCTTTGTCTGTGGCAAATTTCTTTGTCTATCAGCTAAGGGAGCCTGCAGGTAGAGTAATGATTTTGGACATGCTGTTTCTAATGAGAACAGTGAGGCTGTCTCATGAATTCTTATGTTCCAAATACATTTAATATTGTCTGCAAAAGCCTCAAATATGTTTCTCACTAGAAACTTAAATTAAAAATTGGCCCTGGGGAGTGATGCATATTAAAACTAAATTTTGAGTTATAAATTATAAAATGCTATTGTTGTTGTGACTATATATTCAAAATTAAAGCACAAGAAATATGTTCTAGTTATCTCAATATTCCATGTGATGTATTATATCAATCCTATAAATAAAACACATTTATATATATTTCTAATGGAGGTAAATATAAACCTTAGACTGTCTTCTACTCTTTCTACAGAGATTTATAAGTAATGTTGAATGTTGTTTGGAGACATAGGGAGCATATATTTGTATCCAAATGGAGTTTAAACATGTATTCTGCTACTGTCTCATAAACACTACCATTATCAACAGACAATGTGTTGAAAAAGGTAAAAAATGCAGGTTAAAAATAGTTTTGATATCAGTTTTAAGTCTTCAGATGTCAAAAATACAGTTTAATCATCATGGTAAAGACCTTTTTAAATTTTGAATAAAAGCTTTCCTCTCATCTTAAAATATATAGAGCACAGAATAAATTTTCTTCACTGTTTCTAATCTTTTCAAATATTGAACAGAAGCTTTTTTCCCTTCTTAACTTGCATCAAACTCCTGCCCCATGTCCAATTAGTAAACAGACTTTAAGAGCTCATGATATGAAGCTTACCACAAAGAGTGGTGAGTGTAGTTAGAGAAATAACTACGCTGAGAAGTATCCCAACAATGTCAGCAAGTGAGGAATGTAGAAAAACTGTCTCAAATACAGGCTGGGTGGGGAGGGAAGAGATGGGATCATTGGTGATGGGAAAATTGCATGGTAAAGGGGGATGTTCTTGTTATGACTGAAACCCAACTAAAATTATGTTTGTAATCACGGTGATTAAATAGAAAGATTAGTAAAAAAATTAAAAAGATCTGTATATCTTACTATCAACTGTATATCAACTACCTTGATATATATAATACAATATTTTGAACAGATAGCTATATTGCATAAAAAGTTTTCTACAAATATTATAAAGCATAAATTAACATTTAAAATAATATTGATAAAAATGTGCAATCATTTACATGCCAAATACTTGCTAGTTAGTCAACTAATATTATTTATCCAGCCCACTTTACTGATAAAAATTTGGGGGCAATTTGTAGTTTATGCTTTAAGGATAAGTTTATGATTTCAATAAGAGCAACATGTAACTTGTGATAATGGTAAAATTCCTAATCACAGATTATTCTTCTTTAGACTATAAGTCAAAATTATAAGATATAAGACATTATTTGAAGAATAAGGTTTTGGTTGCATGGAGTAGTAAAATAATGTAACAAATCATCAGTGGTTGTGACATTATACCTCATAGGCTTAAAGAGTATTTCACTAGTGAAATATTTACTTGTTATTTTTGTGGTCTATTATTTGGGAAAATGTGTGCACTTCTAGACTAATCGAGTTAATGCTTTACAAATATGAGAAATTTACTATCAAAGACATACTTTTTCTCCAAATATTTGATGGTAATATTCACTCAGTACAGTTATCATGACCTTAATAGTTTTAAAAAGAACAATTAAAAGTATTAGTAGTGATTAATTATGCAATCTTAGTTAAATGAATACTATGAAAATATCCATTTTTTAATTTTTACTCTATGAAACAGTGCTCCTTTTTAGCTTAATAGTACACTTTTTCTTCCTTATGATTGTCCATACATTTTAATATTTAAGGAAGAATTATTTATTTATAGTGTAAGTCTATGGTCATAAACTACAAATCTATAAAAATGGAAAATATAGCATCACTTCTAGGGATAAATTTATATATTTAATCATTTTCTTGTAACTAATAATTTCTCATCTTGGTTGTCTTTCAAAGTAAATGTCTAGCATATGACTCTTACTCAGTCACCAATTATAAATATTAACCTTTGATAAGATATACAAGTGTTTTCACAAAGTTGATGGAATTGTCATCTTATTTATATGCTGTTACCTTTCTTGTGAAACTATTCAAAGACTAAACAAGTGGACTGTTCTATTTTAAGCCCTTCCTTCTGCTATTTATTTGTACCCAATGAGTAATAAATTCAAGACTTTCTCATAGAAATAGGATCTAACATTTTGAAAGGATCTCATGATGAAATTTGTTCAGAAAAGAAATAATTTCCTTATATGTTCAACTTTGACTAGAAGGGATAAAGCAATAAAGGCCTTATTTCTTCCTGTATTTAGTTGACTATACTAAGGATAATTACCCATATTAGACCAGCCTTTTTATTTAGAGTGAAAATCTTCTAATAAACTATATATCTCCTTCTCTGTCATTAATAATAAGATTTAAAATGCATCACTTTGCCTTACTACTACAGTATATTTATTTCCAAATAATATGGCATGTCTATTACTTAATTTTGAGTATTTAACACATTGAGTAATACACACTAAATAACAATTCAGATAAGTAATTTCACCTGTATTATGATACTACATGTATTTTTTGATATTTTTAAATATTTGTTGAATTGTTCAAGGGCCAAAAGAAGTAAAAGAATTAAGTCACTTATTTTGCATATGATTGATCCCATTTTAAATCCACTGCATATGATCATCAGTAATCATAGAGCTAGATGTATATACTTCTGAGTGTAGCCAAAAAAATTCCATGGTTCCCTTTTGATAGTATTAGAAAAATAAATAAAAGCAACTTATATTCGGTGATAACATTAATAGCTTTTTTCTACAAAACAATGATGGTATAAATAATATCATAGCATAAATGCTAATATCATAAAATATTTAGAGACATTTACTGATTTGGTTTACTTTTAAAATGCACCGATCTTGATGCCAGAATGAAAGTACTGTGGATATGGAACTTGCCTTGTTCATGGATAATATGATTTATATCCTTGGCACCCCGTATGGACTCTGGAGCACTGCCAAGAGTGATTCATGGGTAGAGAGCCAAGAATAACCCCTGAGCACCTTTTTTATTGTATGACCCCAAAACAAAATCTACCAAAATTTGCACTTAAGAGATACAGTAAACATCATTATTTTCTTTATTCTTCCACATAGTATTGCTTTATTCCAGAAGATAGTAGCTGACCCATAGAGAGGCAAGAGTATTTTATCTGCTGAAATTACCTACATTTTTTTAATGGACTATAACAACTGTGCAATTAATCAATCAGCAATGATGAGAGGAAGACCTGGGGGGTGAGCAGCAGAGTTTGTGAACAAAATCTTTTACATGAAGCAAAATGTACCTTCTAAAACTATTAATAATTTGAAGAAATTGCAAAAGATCCAAAACATGCCTCACAAATTATATATATTCTATATTTAATATTCCAATGGTGTTTGAGATTAAGTTAAAGATTGTGTTTTTCAGATATGTTTACAATTATATAGCTATCATGCCATAGATAGATATATCTCTCCAGGTAAACTGTGTGCTATTTATATATAGCTCTCTATATAAAATAAATTCTATTTATACATACATTTATTTTTATAAAGAATATGTTTATATAAACCTATATAAAATTATTTTACTAGAGTTATATTTATTTTTACACTTATACATTATACTTATTTTTACATCTTTTAATTAAATAACTTTTAGGGGTTCTGATTTCTGCCTTGTTTTTTAATCTTCATTCTTTCTTTCAATAAAGTAAAAGTTTGTGAGTACATGATATTTTTTCAGTAATATCAATACCAGAAATTCTCAGGTTTATTATAGCTTTATCAATATAACCTCAGTTTAATAGTTAACTGCTTTTTTATGTAATAAGAAAAAACTCTAGGAGTAAGAGAGATAGTACAGGGATTAAAGCTTTGGATATGGTCAGCCTCAATTCAATCCCTGAATGCCCTCAAGCACCTTGGTTGAAACCTAGAGGTCTCAAGAACTATAGAGACATCCTGGTTAATGTCTAAAACTGAGGGATCCAAGTGACATTATTTCATCAGGCCCTGAATTGAAAGGCAGGAGTGGTTGGCTGAGAATCATATGCTCGAGCACAAGATGGTTCTTCTCTTCCCAAAAGAGGAAATGTCTGAACCTCTTCTTATTCTCAGAAAAATTCCTTGCCACCTAGGTTGTTTACTAAATAATAGTTTATTATTTCTCGTTAAATATATAATCATTAGTAATATAGACTGTACTATGTATTATTTCTTTCCTATTATGATAAAGGGAAAAATCAGAAAAGATAACTTATTTATAAATAGTCTTACTAATACTATATTTTTAATTAAATTTATGACAATTTTACTGGAATAAAAGGGAAATGGTTATAGTAATTGTGTTATTAATAACAGTATTACCATTTTGTTTGAGTTCCTATATTGTCTAAATATTTTTGTTTCCTAGGAGAGGCATTTAATTTGTACTTTGGAGGACCTACAGCCTCTCCAAATTTCACATATGCATTCAGGCACACACGGAAACATTGTCTTTGTATGTGTGTGTGTGAAAGTGTGTGTATTTTGGGTAGGTCACATCCAGTGGTACTTGGGGGTTACTATTGGTTCTGCATTCAGGAATCACTCCTGTGGGATGCCAAGAATGAAACCCGGGTCAGCTGCATGCAAGGCAAATGCCCTACCCACTATATTACAGCTCTGGCCCCATGCACAGTCTTAACATTTGCAAATGCCCATTCCAATAGTTATTGCATTTGAATTCAAAACACTCAATATGGATCGTTTCCTTTTATTCTTAGATTACCCTTAAATACACTTTCAAGTAGTAACTAAGTCTTGCCCTACTCGGTTATAGTTAATTTTGGGTTACACTAAGGTAATCTTCTAGAAATGTGAGTAGGGCTAGAGATTTAATCCAAAATGTACTCCACGGTCTTCTAGTCTGCCATCATTTCTCATTGTATATATTTCAGCAAAAACTTTAAATACCTACTACATGTTTTTCCTAACTACTTATCAGTATAGTTAGCTTTATTAAAGAGTCTCTTAAGTTACCTGTCAGGAAGGGTGAAATTTATTGCATAATAGATACTTAGTCCAACCAGATGATTTTCTGAAACTTTCTTAGTTTCTGGCAACATTGTAAAACATTTGTGAAAATAAGCAATCCAGTAAGCTTCAGCTTTTTTTTCTGATACCTTTCATATAAGTCTGCATCTAAAGTTGTCTTGGCATTTGATATCTCCTATTAACATTATATTGTAATAAGTTTAATTAATATTTGGGTAATGTAAGACTTGCCCTAATTAATATAAAGATAGTTTTATTCATACTTTCCTTAATTACTCATATCAGCAAGTATCATGCTGTGTTGCTATATTTAGCACAGTCTATATTTTTTCTTCCTAGTACTTGCTTCCATATGTAGCATGACACCAATTCTTGTTATACAAAAGATAATAATAATGTTTTCACCATCATTCTTTTTCATGGTCTGACTAGTGGCTACAACAACCTCATTGGTTCCTTTGCTTGCATTATTGACACAAACTACTCCATCCTTTCATATTTACATTTTATAACTCATGATGGACTTTAAATATTGGCAGGATGATATCACAATTGTCCAAGTGGATAACAGTACTATAAAGAGAGTAAGGTGCTTGCTTTACATGCAGCTAGTCTTGATTCAATTGCTAGCATCCCAGTAGTGACCTGAGACCCTACAAGGAATAATCTCTAAGCAAGAGCCTAGAGAGTGTCATGAGCATCACTGAGTATAGCCACAAAGACAAAAATGCTAGATTGTATAGCTGAACACATGTATTTTCTCCCAAATGTCATTATCTACTAAGTAATAATTCTAAATATTTTCCTTTTGATAATAAATGCCAAATGGTTATTTTCTCAAGATGTTTTAGCACCTTATTCATTACCCTGTATATATTTCCCTCTTGTTATCACTTAAATACAAATCCTGTTTATCATTTAAATACTAATTATGATAATACTCGACACTATTTCAAAAAAGGCTCCCTTTGTGGCTGGAGCCTTAAGAAGTAGGGTATTTTTTGCATGCATGTGGCCATCCCAGGTTTGATCCCCAGAATTTAATTGTTCCTGAGTGCAGAACAAGTAGTAAACCCTGAAAAATCCTGTGTGTGGCCCAAAACCCAAAAAATAAAGACTGCCAATAATTACCTAAAAACACCTTTTAAAATAGCAACTAAAGGGCCTGAGCTGTGGCGCAGAGCAGTAAGGTGTCTGCCTTGCCGGCGCTAGCCTAGGATAAACAGCATTCAATTCCCCAGTATTCCATATGCCCCCTCCCCCAAAGCCAGAAGCGATTTCTTAATGTATAACCAGGAGTAACTCCTGACCCTCACGGCATGTGCCCCCCCAAAAAAAACACAAATAAATAACCAAAAAAAGCAATTAAATTCAATTGGGTAATTAAAATTTATTTTCCTTTATAAAGTCTAACAGCAACATATGCAACAAACTTGTGTATATTGGCATATATTTCTTGCTTATTTATCCCACATAATTCAATATATTTGATTTTTAAAGAGAAGGAATATTTTTCCTTTACAGTTTCACTGCTGTTTGTAAACTTTTCAAGCTGCTAACAAAATTTTTCTTTACTTAAAACTATTTCCTATGGATTTTTTCATAACGGTGTTTCTAAAATTTAATTCAGTAAATTTATTCATATATTCACAGTTATATGCTGATTTTATGTTGTTTAATATATATCATTTTATGATGTTTATATATAAAATATTTTCTGAGTTGCTGAGTACAATTTTAAAGATATTGTTAACATATATGTATATGTAGAATGTAAAAGGACAATAGAGTCAATAAAATTCTAAGGAACAATCAAACAAAATGAATTACTTATAGTGAGGATCAACATATAGTGATTAGAATTATTCAAGGCTAAATGAATATCTTATACAAAGTATTATTTCTGAATAAATGAAAGATACACTAAGATTAATAAAGATGTTATAGTGATTGGATAGCTGGTATAAGTCTGTTTAAATATTAAACTTAAAATAACAATTGCATTTATTTATAAGATTTTCCTTGTAAATTATATCTGAGTCCATTTATTTTTATAAAATATCTGTACTTGAAGTTTATAGAGAATTCATACATTAGGTTCACAATAGAAAATTGTCCTGTAGTCCAAGTAAGCAGTGACTAAGACATCTGCTCAGTACAGGCTTGGATGTAAATAAAGTTAAGAAAAGAATTATAATGACAGCTTTTAAATTGACATGATTGATAATTATAAAAAGTAGAGAAGCTCAAGGATGAATCATTATGTTCTGTGGGTGGTAGAAAGGTTGACTGTGATAAAAAGAATATATTTTAATTTTGAAATTATTAAGTTAATTTTCCAGTGCCTAGGATATTTCAAAGCAGAGATATGCATTAGGCAAGAGTTAATAATATGTATGTTGGAAAGAGTTATTTGGGAGTCATCAAAAATGTTATTTTGAATTAAATCATCAAATACAGTATACTGTATCCTGTCAAAAACCACTTTGATAAAACAAACTATCATGTCATCTAAATTGGTAATATAATTTGAATTGTACTATAAAACTCTTAGCAATTTGACAAACACTTTGATTAATAGGGATTAACACTAAATCCTGATCAATAGATAATGGATGAGGAAGGGTAGCTGTTATATTACGGATCTGATCATTTTAAAAGAAAAACCAATATTGTTAGAAAACATTTGAAGATGAATGATAAGAAATCACTTCTAAAATTAAAAGCATTTTATCTCAATTTGAGACCTTAAAAATAGTGTCATGTGAAGTAAATTTATTTTTAAAAACTATAGAAGTATATTTCTCAGTGTGTGAAACTTGCTTTTCGTTAGGAAAATTTAACGTTTTCCAGTAACAGTTATTGGGTCATCATTACTCTGCTTCTCACAAAAAGAAAGCAGATTAGCACAGCATTAAGAATAAATATGATGTGGGCTTTAAGTTTTCAGATAAAAATTTTCAATACATTTGCATGAAGATAAACATAAGATAAAGCCTGTGATAGAAATGACATTGAAACTGGTAGTTTTATTTGTTTCTGAAAATGCATAGATTTATAAGCTTAATCAACAGATTTAGAAGCTTAGAAAAGAGTTTCAGAGATTTTTCTGCATTTTATATACAAAAATATATTTTGCCATGAATTATAACAATTAATTCTATATAATAAGATTCATACAAATATAATTTCAGAAGCCAAAAGATATTACAATAGTAAAGATGCATGCTAGTCATTTTCCTTATTCAGGATCAATACCTGGAATGACCTGGTCTAAATATCATTGGGTTCAAAGTTGGAGGACCCCAAGCACTTCCTAGGGACTCTTTCTAATCTCTGGCACCACAGATGCTGTGTAGCTCTCATTCTCAGAACCTTTCATTGAATCAATGACTCCGTTGATAAATCACTGGTGTTGCAATTTGCCTCTTAAGTATTCGTTGAAGGCCCTCTATTCCCTCCCCCAAAAGAAGGAAAATACCAATACAAAATTTACACTTCCAATATAACACATTTTAATAAGGTCATAACTCTTATTTAATTATTGAAATTCCAAATGAAAGACCAATTGTCTAATCTTTGTCAAATTGTTGTCTCCTTGAGCAAAACAGATCTTTATAAAATGAAATATTGTCGTAATGGACCATAGAAATAGAACAGGGAATAATATGCTTTCTTGCTTTCACCAAACTGTATTTCCAGTGGCTCACAATTAAAACAAAAACAACAGCAGTTAAATACAAAGGAAAATGAATGTATTGTCGAAATGTAGCCAAATGAATTTTAAACAACTAAGCTATGCTTTGGCAATTATTATGTTGAATTTTCTTTTCTTAAATTTGAGAGCAGTTTGAGATCAAGGCCAGATATCTTTCAGGGATATACTAAATATATATCTGAAATATACTGATATATACTGAAATATATATTATTTGATCACATACAGGTTATTTTAGCAATCACTTTTTTTTGACAGATTTAGTGATCATGGAGAACACCTTTAAAAATTGTTCAATCAGGTTGCTTAAAATTATAATTCATGAATTTTTTCTCTAATGTATATTTCTGGGTTAGAACTCTAACTTTTTAGTAGATTTAAACAAACATTTAAGGAACTGGAGAAACAGTCCAGTATGCTAGGATATTTCCCTTGCCTATGGTTAATCAGAGTTATGATCTCTGTAGTATCACTTATGGTACTCTAAGCACACCTGGGAGTAATTCCTGAGTTTAAAGCAAGAAGTAATTCTTGAGAATAGCTGGGTGTGGACCCCAACAAAGAAAAATAAAAACACTTTACACAGATTTGTGCTAGCTTTTTAAAGTTGTTTATTGATCATCAGCATGGAATAATAGCTAGTACATGAATTTAGGTCATTCTTGCACAATCACTCTAATAGAATTCAGAGGCACAAAGTATTGAAATGAAAAAGGCTTAAGTCACATAAGAAACCCAGTTTTTCATGAGCACTTAAAAGATAATTATGAGAAGAGGAGAATGTTTCAAGAATATGAAACTATATTGTTTCAGAGGGAAAGGTTTTGAAATGCCCATCTGTGAAAAGCAAAGAAAATGAACTACTAAAATGGACTCAAATGGTTCTCACAATGTAATTTACAGTTTGTCAAAGCTATTACATTTTAGTCACACATAAAAGAAAAGCCTTAATTTTTGTAATAGTCCTGTCCTTTTATTTATGCATATCTTTGTCCTCTCAGTGTACATAAGTGGATGAAATAGATTTCCATGTTACTTTTGTGGCTGTCATTATTAGATTAAATATACCAAGCCTAATGAAGGCAATTTCATTCTTTATTATCAAAGTAGAATACAACTGATTGTTTAGGTTTCATAGACTTGTGGTTATTTAAAAATAAAATATCTCTTAATAAATCTTAAATTTTCATCATGGGCTGAAGATAGGACCGTTTTTGTTTTTTTTTTTTAATTCTCAACTCCATCTCTGACCTTTATATTACAAATGAGCCCAACAACTAGTTAATGCTTATAAACAAATGGTTAATGGTCCTTACCATTTGGTGAATTGGTTTAGTGTGTTGTGTGAAAATTCATTTTTTACCTAATATTTGTGTGATTTAAGCAATTACTTCTTAGTGATTTCTTAAGGGAAAACTATTTTACTTTATAAAAAGGGCATGCATTATGGGGGTGCCAGGGAATGATACAGAATTGGCCTTTTGCAAAGCCTTACCTGGTGTTATCACCCTGTCCCCAAGAACATAATTTTTATGTAGAAAGTTCATATTTGAATTTCTATTCTTGCATTTTTGTTGTTGTACAACATTTGTTAAATTATTATATTTCTTATTTCTTTGTTAGGTTAGTAACTAACTTGCTACCTAAGGGACTATTTCTTTTTTTTTTGTTTTTTGTTTTTTGTTTTTGGGTCACACCCGGCAGTGCTCAGGGGTTACTCCTGGCTCCATGCTCAGAAATTGCTCCTGGCAGGCACAGGGGACCATATGGGTCACCGGGATTTGAATCGATGACCTTTTTCATGAAAGGCAAACGCCTATCTCCATGCTATCTCCCGGATCCGGGGGACTATTTCTTTATTATTTATTATTCCTGCATGGACAACTATGTTGATCATAAAGGAAGGTCTTTATAATTATTTAATGTCAGTAGAATGTTAGTTATTTAAGTTATTATACTTTAATCAGGTTTTAATTATTGTTAGATTCATTGTCAAAAGGCAACATATGATCTTCTTGCTACTACTAGATATTTATAAATAAATTACTTACCCTATCTAAATTTGTAATTTTCTCACTCTAATAATGAGTTCTTCGGTTCCTTTGATTACATTCTTACAAGTATTGAATTGCTTTTGATATAAGATCATTTCTAAGCATAATTTATTTCCTTTTTTTAAATATTTGCCATGTTAGTAACCAGGTATGTTATTAGAGAATAAAATTTTTATTATTTGGGAAGGGGAAAATAGCCAGCAGACCGGGGGATAAAGCCTACTCTTTTTATATACAAAGCATGTGCTTGACTTGATGATGTTACCAATCAAGTATCTAAAAATACTTGATGAAATTTGTCCAGTATACTGGTAACAAATTATGTTACATATTATTTTAAAAATA
>PVKC010031082.1:0-14646 GCA_004027635.1 Crocidura indochinensis
TCCATTGTGTATATGTACCACAGTAAGTGTTTCTTAACAACTTTTAGTGATTTGTCATTGCTTCATAATATTATGGAATTTTAAGGGTCTAGCTTCACATTTTGTGCAGGTATGATAGTCCCACATTGTCACCTCCAAGTTTCAGTTCTATTCCACAACCAAAAAAGCCCCCTATTCCAAGGTGGGTACAAGGGTCATGAATGGGCTTCTGGAATTATAAGCATGACAAGCCATCATTAAGAGTACTGATATGTATGAAATTACATAATCACATTAACTTACTAACATTATTTTTAAATGCCCCCTCTCCCTCTTCTCCCACCCTGACTTTAACTAGTTACTGCCATGGCTCTCAAAGCCAGTCTCAAATACCTAGTATTGCTGTTGTCTTGTTACCCTTGTGTGTTCCTTTCCACCTTCTCTCATGTCACAATGAACACTAATATGGAGCACTTATGGTAAGCCAGGAAAAGTGGCAAACACTTATCAGGCACCATGTCACTTGATTGTGACAATTTCCTATAATGTAAACATACATGAAATAAAACATTTTTTGTCCCTTGTGAAAACTAAGGCCTGTCAAGGTTCAGTAATCTCTACGAAGTCTCATCAACATTCATCAAGACAATGAGCCATGATTGTTGTCCTGGTTTATGCAATTTCAGTCCTTAGCTGACTTTCTCTCTGAAAGTCATCTGAACCACACCCTCAGTCCTGTCTGCTGAGCTCAGCTCCATGACCAGTTACTCTTTACCAACATTACCATAGCTTTCTCTCTTGGTGACACATTTAGCTCTTTTTCCTTTTGTGTCTGTGACCATACCTTCTTCACTATATCTGGACTAAGGGCCAGTGTAAATCAGTCTCCTGTTTTCTTTATTCTTTAACACTAGATGTTTTTAATTTATTATTTTAATATAATTACTTTATTTAAACACTGTGATTACAAAATTGTTCTTGATTGAGATTCAGTCATAGAATGTATACCATCCAGTGCACATTTCCAGCCACCAATGTTCCCAGTTTCCCTCCTACCTGCGTTCCTCTGCCTAGTTCTGGGGCAGGCATTTTCTCTCTCTTCCTCTCTCTCTTCCTCTCTCTCTCTTTTCATTTTTGACACTGTGGTTTGTACTATTGCTAATGAAAGTTTACTATGCCTATTACTTTATCTTCTTTCAGCACCCAGTTCTTGTCCAGAGTAATCAGTTCCAACTATCATTGTCACAATGGACCACTAACTCCCCTAACTGCCTTCACCATTTTTTGTGGCAAACTTCCTCCCATGAACCGGCCCTATTGTTCCTCATCACTATTGCCTCTGTATATTATTACCATGCTATCTTTTATTTTTTTATATCCCACAAAAGAGATTATTCTGTTTATTCCTCATCCTCTAACTCATTTCACTCAGCATACTAATCTCCAATGCATCCATGTATAAACAAATTTTATGACTTCATTTTTCCTAACTGCTGGATAGTATTCCATTGTGTATATGTATCACAGTTTCTTTAGCCATTCATCTGTTTTCAGGCACTTGGATTGTTTCCATATTGATTCCATATTCAAAATATTATAACCAGTGCTGTGATGGACATAGGAATGCAGAGGATTTTTCTGCAAGATGTTTTTGGGTTTCTAGACAATATCCCTAGGAGTGGCATTGCTGGATCATATGGGGATTTGCTTTCCAATTTTTTGAGAATTATCCATATTGTTTCTCCCAAAAGCTGGGTCAGTCTACATTTCCACCAGCAGTTAATGGTATCTCTGTCTCCCTGCATCCATGCCAGAACTGGTTATTCTTTTACTTTGTGAGATGTGCCATTCTTTGTGATGTGAGATGATATATTGCTATTGTTTTAATTTGCTTTCCCTTGATTATTAGTGATTGGAGCATTATTTTCACCGCCCTTTTAATATATGTATTTTCTTCTTGAGGGAAATATCTGTTCATTTCTTCTCCCTATTTTTTTAAATTTATTTTTGTTTGTTTGGGGCCACACCTGGTGGCGGCACTCAGGGGTTACTCCTGGCTCTGTGCTCAGGAATCATTCCTGGCAGGCCCAGGGGACCATTTGGGATTCCAGGAATCTAACCTGGGTCTAATCCAGGTTGGCTGCATGTAAGGCAAATGCCCTACCGCTGTGCTATCTCTCTAGACCCTCTTCTCCTTATTTTTGTGTGAGGTTAGATAGTTTTCTTGTAAAGTTCAGTGCTTGTATATCTTAGATATAAACCCCTTATCTGATGAGTATTGGATAAATCGTTTTTTCCATTCTGTGGGTAGACTTTTTATGATAGTCATTGTTTACTTGGAAATGCAGAAGCTTCTCAGTTTAATGTATTTCTTTATCTTTGCTTCCACTTGCTTGCACAGTAGTGTTTCATTTTTGAAGATACCTTTAGCTTCTATGTCATGGAGCATTCTTTCTATATTTTCCTTCATGTATCTTTTTTGTTTGTTTGTTTGTTTGTTTGTTTTGGGGCCACACCTGGTGACACTTGGGGGTTACTCCTGGCTATGTACTCAGAAATTGCTTGTGGCTTGAGGGGCCAGATAGGATGCTGGGGATCGAACCGAGGTCAGTGCTGGATCAAATGTGTGAAAGGCAAATGCCCTACTACTGAGCTATCTCTCCAGCCCCTCCTTCATGTATCTTATAGTTTCAGGTCTGATAGAGGTCTTTAATCCATTTGTGTGAGTGCCTTTTTTTTTCTGGTCACACCCAGCAATGCTCAGGGGCTACTCCTAGCTAAGTGCTCAGAAATCACTCCTGGCTTGGAGAACCATATGGGACCCTGGGGGATCGAACCGTGGTCCATCCAAGACTAGAGCATGCAATGCAGATGCCTTACCACTTGCACCACTGCTACAGCCCCTTTAAAGCATTTTCATTTAATCTTTGTGCATGGTAGCACCAATATTCTTTATTCAATAACACCACCTGGTCACAAACAGCCAAAAGGCCCACCTCTTTATTACTGTTGTTGTATATATACAATAACAGTAATATAATTTATATCTGACTGTGTTGCTACCCCATGCCCACTACCTGAACATCAGGCTCCTTCCACTTTCATGGTTATCCCTTCCTCTGCACCACCAACTCTTCGCACCCTCAAATGACAGTTCTCTTGACCATATCTCAAATTTACTTTCCTGGGGATTGATTTTCTAATCCCTTGCTTTGCTTCTTTATATTCTGTATATGAGTGATATTTCTGGTGTTTATTTTTTTCTTTCTGATTCACTTCATTTAGCATGACTTCCTTTAATTCCACCCAAGTTGCAGCAATCTGCAATATTTTATCTCTCTTCTCATAGCTGAGTCATTTTCTATTGTATGTCTTAATAATAATTTCTTTATCTCATCTGTTATATATCTCTTTGAAGATATACCTATAGCACCATGGTCTTTGATCTTTTCTTTTTTTGGGGGGGGGTTGTCACACCCGGCAGTGCTCAGGGGGTCACTCCTGGCTCCATGCTCAGAAATTGCTCCTGGCAGGCACGGGGGACCATATGGGGCACTGAGATTCGAACCGATGACCTTTTGCATGAAAGGCAAACGCCCCACCTCCATGCTATCTCCCGGGCCCCTCTTTTTATTCTTTAGTTTATCCTTAGAACCAAAAGCTGGCTTTTCTGACCATCTGGATAAATATTCCCCTTGCTTTTCTTTTTTTTTAAAGAAGTTTATTAATTGATTGGTTTGAGGGCCACAACTGGCAATGCTCAATGGTTACTCCTGCTCTGTGCTCAGAAATCACTCTTAGCAAGCTCAGGGAACCATATGGGATGCCAGGAATCGAACCAGGTCTGTTCTGGGTCTGCCGCATGCAAGGCAAACATTCCAGTGCTGTGTTATCTCTCCTGCCTCTCCCCTTGCTTTTCTACCTGCACAGCACCACCTGTTAGAATCTAGTCAAGGGCACTGGCCCCTTACCTTATCTGAGCATTTTGCCTAGAGGACCTAAAGCTCTTCTCTCTACTTATCAAGCCCGGTGATTATAACTATTCCTCCTGATATGGGGGAAACCAACTAAAGGCTCTGGATCTATAAGCACTGTCCCAAACCAAGGTTCCCCACCTCTGGTAGACCAACCAATAAACTAATCAACCATTCAATAAACTACCAACATACCCAGTTGAAAGAAAAAATTGGCTCTCTCAAACAACCTAACCCCAGCACTTTCCAGGATGTCTCAGTCACCCAAAACTAGCTACATAACTGAGTGCCAAGTATGACTGTAACTATAGATTTGATTTCCCTCCTGTGATGCCTCATCACCATCTATATGTTGGATTTGAACTTGTCCATGGTGCACTGTTACCTACAGTTCAGGTAGTTGAAGTGATAGCTTTGTCTGCTCTCATGTACTTCTTGGGGGTGAGATCTCTTGCCCTACCATTAATTTGCCTTCAGTTGATGAGTGATGTATAGTGTACCATAATGCTTTCTGAAGGATTGAGAAGCAACTCTCAGTCAATTTGGGATGTTCTTGCTATCATCCCATAAAGCCAGTTCTACCCACCACATCCTCCTTTCAGAATATCTACCTTCTAGAGCTCTTGCTGCTGCTTCTGAAGGATCTCTAGAGGCCCCAGGTCCAGCATCTGCCTGACAACAGCAATGGGGTAGAGCATTGAAGAGGTCTTCTTATCTCAGCTTATAAAAATAAATATTTTCCCAATCACATGGCAGTTTTATGAGCGGCATTTAATACTGTAATGAAAAAGTCTATCACTGTAGGAGAGAGAAAGAAGAGTTAAGGTTACCATGGGAGCCTTAGGAGCGCCTGAGCCCTTATGATTATGAACAATAATTATAGTTAATGCTTTATGGAGGCGAAGCACCTCAAGTCTCCTGATAATTGTCAAGTGTTTGGCAATTAGCTCATTGTCCCTAAGATTCAGGTTGAGGTAATTAACCCCATGAGGAGAAACAGCTTCAGAGAGGAGTCCTGTGGGGAGACCCACCTGCTTTGCCATTGGCTTCGGAACTAGACAAAGGCAGGCCCCCACTTACCAGCTCTGTACCACCCCTCTGACTCCCACCTCGGTCACAGATCCCTTGCAGGGGAGCCTCCTGGCTCAGATGTCTGAGTTGGTAGGGGGAGGGTTGTCTGCTTGCTTTTTGGCAAGAGGCAGAACCAAAGTCCCACCAGGATCTATCTCATTGTCTCACTTCACTGGTTACAGGCGTGCAGCTGCACAGCTGTTGCAAGAGAGAATGCAGCAAGCTACCGGGGAGAGGACATTGAAAAGATATGAAAATATGTGCTCTGCTGTGATGGTTTGTGATCAGCAAAACTCTCCTGTGGAGCCAGTACTTCTGTCCTCTCCCCACACTTCTGTAGTTTGGGCTTGGTCCTTAGGGTGCCAGCTTTTGTTTAGACACCTATACAGAGCTGGGGAGAGGTTAGAGAGTCTTTTGTTGTGTGTGGATTTCTTTTTTTTTTTTCTTTTAGTTTTTTTGGGTCATAGCCAGCAGCTCTTGAGAGTTTGCATGTAGTGTTGCTTTGTAGGATCCCGTTGAGCCAGAATTGAGCCCAGGGCTTCTGCATACAAAGCATATGCTCCAGCCCTTTGAGCTGTATGTCTGCGCACAATGATAGATAATGCAAATGTTATTGACAGAATTTATAAGAAATGAGTAGGTCAAATGCTTTGATTTCACATTCAACACCCAGAACAGTTGGGAAACAGGGCACCTTTTTGAAAATACTCTGGTCACCAGGGTGGTGGATAAAGGAACAAATGTCAAGGCCTTATTCTGGTTCATTGCCTGATTTATCTCCTAACCTCCCAGAATTCCATTTTCTGCAAAGAAAAGAAAGAATAACTTTTTCAAATTTCACCCACACCCCCTTTCAACTAGAATTTTCATGGGATGACTCAATATCTCATGTCTTGATTGAGGGCTATTGCATTGTGTGTGCTGACAGATTCCAATGAGAGAACGTGTTGGATCTCTGCCACTGACAACCTTCACCCCACTTCTCAGAGCCCTACCCAAGCTACCACACAGCTCAGAAAGAGTTGGGTAATGGATCATACTGCCAACTCCAGACATGTGGATGACAGATATATGATGTTGGAACTGAGAACCATCTTTTCTAGGGCTGTGTGAGTAGGGCATGACTGCTTTTCCTTGATGCAGTGGTCTCAGTAATACCTGCCCTAGCAAGAATAATACCCCATTGAAGTAGGGGGTACAGCTGTTCTGGCACTGAGCCTAGAATGGAGGGAACATATGAGGGAAGCTCTATCTTCCATTGTGCTCCAGGGAGATCTGCATTGCACAAAGTCAATAGCACATTCTGAAAGAATGTGATGTACCAGAAATCTGATGGACAATTTTTCTCTGATTAGTTTTATAGTATCTGTGAGCTCCCACTCTCTTTATTTAGAAGGCATATTAAAGTTTCTTCTGCTGATTTTCCTCCATGTATCAAGGTACATGTGTCATGTACCTCAAATGTGTCATGTACCTCAAATGCAACTATTAGTACCTGGAAACACAAATCCCCATGTGTGAGGAAGAGAAAATGAACATTCTCCAGGTTCCCTAACCAGACATCAGAGTAAGATTGTGGGGATAGGGGACTAGATGACCTCTGAGAAATCAAGTGTATGATTGAGGCCTGAGAGAGAGGCAGGGTGTGGTAATCCACTTTCCACTTCACAGATATCTGCACTATTAGTAGCCCTGACAAGGTTTATTTTGTGGATGACAAGCTCAAGTGTTGGGGATTTATGAGTCTCACTGCTTTTAAATGGTTCAGGGGGATGTACTGTTGCCAAAGTTAGTGATGAGAGAGAAGATAGCAGCTGATGGAATGGAGTCTGAGCCAAATGCTCAGATCAGACAGCAGGAAATAAAGTGGTCCCATGGAAAGTTCTCAATGTGCAGGCCAGAGTTAAGGAAGAGACTTTGTAGGGAAGGACTGGAGAGATGAGCTCATGGCTAAACATGGCAAATAAAACCTGGGAAAATCAAGCTCCTGAGGTAAGTTTTCCTACCTTCCTCTCTTCCTCCCTCTTCTTCCTTACTTCCTTCCCTCTACCTTCTCTCATTTTCCCTTCCTTTCATTCTTCCTCTTTCTTTTCTTCCCTCCCCTTCTTTTCTCCCTTCCTTTCTTCCTCTTATTTTCTCTTGCCCTACCTTCATTATTCTTATCCTTAATTTCCTGTCTTCCTTCCTTTTTCTTTCCCCCCTTTCTTCCCTATATGTGTTTCTTCCTTCCCTCCCTTCCATCCTATTATCTTCCTTTCCTCTTTAAGTCTTTTCCTTTTATCCCCTCTCCTTTCCTCAACTCCCATCCTCTCATGAAATTCTGTGTGCTGTGCAATATCTCTAATATCAATGCAGCATTAGTAGAGTTTTACCCTTCTCACTGTTGCAGAAATTTGCACCAAAAGCCAGTGGAAATACCAAAGAGAAAACCTTGAGAAATGGGACAAGAATTTTATAACATTAGAAGACCCAGTTGAATTCATGGTCCAGAACTGGGCCTAGACAAAGCGAAAGTTCTGTTTTATAGGATATTTGATGGGGCATTTTCAGGCAGCTGGCAAGAAAATACAGAAGCAGAATTCCCAAGCATATTATTTGGCAAAGTAGAGTCTGGACCACCTCAAGGATGTGAGCATATTTGGATTGCATTCTCATGTTGCCATAGTTACAAAGTGAAACTAAGACTATCTCAAGGACATCCTGAATGCACTCCATGGTTGTCATATTGCCCAGACCCCACTGTCCCTTGGCAGCTCTTGCTCTCTAGTGTGAGCCTGTTTGAAGTGTGGGCAGGGATCTTTTTTTCCTCAGCATCACTAATGCCTGGGGAGTGCGTTTCCTTTGTAAGAGATGACAGAAAATGAGAAATTCTTCCTGATGGCATGAGGAGAAATAGGTCACAGTCACATGCAGCAGGTCCTCAAAAAAAGTCATTTTGTTCAACATTGCTGTGTTACAATGAAAAGGAGAAAGTGAATTTATTGTTTAAGGCAGAGCCACTCTGAGGCTGTGTGCACATTTTCCTCATAATTGGACAATTTTCCTGCCATATCCCCTTCAAGTGCCAATGAGGCTCATTCTATGCTGAAACTGCCCCTGTCTTGGTGGTGTGGACTGTGTATAAGAGTGCTCTGAGGAAGGGGTCCTATGTGGACTGGTGTCCATCTTGTGCCATAAGCTGCCAAGATAGTCTCTGGTCACCTGCACCCCTAAACTGGAATAAAGGGGGGGTGAATATCATATGTCAACATTTTATTATTGAATATTAAATGTATTTATGGTCTCTATTTAGAACATGTGTGGTGTTTTTAGGATTGAAAATAAGCTAGAGGAGTTTAACTCTGGTTGATACTAGTGAGTCCATGATCAAATTAGTTTCCTTGTACATAATTGCCAGACCCTATCGAGAGCACTTAGTGAGGACTTACTACCTGTTCTCACCTGGTTCTAGGTATAAGAGATGTCTTTATAACTAAATGAAGAGGGAGGTAGAGGAGAAGGAAGCTTGGATCCTTGACTCCACATCCTATGTCACCCACGTGTCCCAGGGGTAGCCCCTATCATTTGGCCACTCTCCAGCCTTTCTACTCCACAATAGGAACCCAGGCTGCCATGTGCCCTTGGGAAGTGGTTTTATTTGATTAATTACTGTCTATCCATTCTGCCCAACTTTGGAGACATCTTGTGGGCCTGCATCTTCGGATTTTGTTAATACGCATGAGGATCCAGTGCAGGTGAGAACGGTGAGGAGAGCTGCTCCAAGTTTTAGCAGAGGCTGAGAGCCAGGAACAGAGGACGAGTACTTTGAAACACCCTCTGGGGTGCACGGAGGCCAGAATCAAAAAAGGGAGGCTCCTCCTGAGAATTCTTAACACATCTGTAAAGACCCAATACTTCCTTAAGACCTTGCATGTCTCTTCCTGGGGCTGCTGTAGTGGACTTGTTTTTGTTGTTATTTGTTTGTTTGTTTTTGATATGAAGAACAAAAGGGAAGAAAATGTCTGACTATGATTCTAGGTCCTGTTGCTGGCCTCCCTCATTAACACTGTAGTCTCTGAGTGAGAGAGATAGTACATGGAGTTGGGGGGAAGCAGCTGGTTCCTGGCACCCCACCCCCAGCCATAGTTCCTTCTCAGGGAAACTGCAGGCTGAGCTCTGATTGTGTGAATTCAGAGTCATCGCCCTCTGTTACCAATGAAGAGCTGCTGACATTTGTGCAAAGCATCATTCCCTGTTAGTCCCACGAGCCAGGCAATCAGCATCAGTAGGCAGTTTTCAAACAAACCCAGAGCCCACGAAGATTGTTCAGGATGGACCAGCTCTGGTTTCTATTCTCTGCCTGCATCCTCTCTTTTTCTTCTCTTTACATTTGGATGTATTTGATCTCCATTCCTCCTATCCACAGAAGGGTTGAAGAAACCAGGTTTGAAGACAGGTTGGTCTGAATGAAAGCCCCTCCAATTTACTTCCTGTTTGCCTTTCACTTTCTGACCTCCTTTCCTGGATGTTGAACAATCTCCAGGTCTTGGACAGTTAGGATAGAATGCCAGCTTTAATATTATGAAAATTGTATCTGCTATTGACCCTCCTTTATTAAAGGCGTCTCTAACCCCAGAGAAATCATAATCCAATGTTATGGTTCACATTATCTTCAGGCTTACAATGATTTATTCTATCCTCCTTTCCAAAAACTTGCCCCCAGTGGGGAGGAGCATGGGCAACTTTTCATTGATGCTCAGCACCTAGCACAAGATCTAAGAGATAGCAGATATTTATAGAAAAGGCTTATGACCCGAAGCACTTTCTGGAAAAATTATAAAGCAGTAGACCAGGAAATTTCCTTACATGTTGGAAAGAGCAAATGCCAACGGAGAAATTTCTTCCGCAAATAAAACCCTTCTCTTATTTGCTGAGTTCCTTTGGTAAAATCACTTTGCCTATCTGGGCTTCAATTGTCTCATCTGAAAAATCAAGACAGCTGCACTGGAACTCCTCAAGCTCATAATATGGACACCATCTGAGTTCAAGTTGAGCATACATAGTTCATTGGTGCTCCTTGGTAAAGTGACCTGCTGAGGGAGACAGGTCTTTTCTCATAGCTGAGCACTAATCCATTGTGTCATGAAATCTTCATTTTTAATTTGCCTTTGTGAGGTGCTAGATTTGAGCAAACAAATTGGATGATGTGTTACAATATAATCATTAATTATTAACACCATTCCAACATGTACACTACTAATTGGGCACTTCCTGTCCTTGAAGCCTTCTCCTCCACCAAGTGGCCTTGATAAGAATGTGAGACTGGGTGCAGGGAAAGTGTCAGAGTCTTTCCGTATGGCCCAGCACACACAGGAAACTGTCTTTGCTTTTTCTTTTTCTTTTTTTTTTTGGGGGGGAGGGTAATTAGGGCACAACCAACAATACTCAAGGTCTATTTCTAACTCTACTTAGAGGCTCTATGTAGTCAGTTTTGCATGCAAGACAAATGCTATGTCTCCAGTCCTGAAAACTCCCTTTCTGATTTTTGCATTGTGTGAGGGAGATAAGGACAGACATACAGCCAATGAATCAAAAATACTCGGGGAATTCTGATTTCTAGACCTGATGTAATCAAGGAGGAAATTACTTTGATTTGTCTTAAAATGAAGCAAATATCTCTATAAATAATCAAAGTTTAAAAAACAATTTGATTTGGGAATTTTTATAAGAACTGTCCACTTTTTTCTCTAAACATTAAAAAAATTCAGCCTACTATTAGTGCATTAGAAGTACCACACCAGTTACCAAAATGCCAGTGTCCCTCTGCCATTTTCTCTGCATTTCCTCTTATTTCCCTCACCTCCCACTTAGCAAACTCAGTTTTACACGTAGAAAACTGGCCAAGATTTGAATGTTTGATTTTATAGGAATATAGATTATGAAGAAATAATGCCTTGATACTTATGTAACCAAAGTTACAATAAAAAATTTAAGACAAGTACAGAATGTTTTGTAGTTGTAAAACTCGTTTTAATGATAAGAGAATTTCACTTTCCCATGCAATTCAAAAATGTATTAAGTGAAGATATCTTGATGCATAGAAAAATGTTTTTTTAATTATTTTGTTTATAGCTGTATCATATGGAAACTATTATGCTGAGTGAAGTAAGTCAGAGAGAGACACACAGAATAGTCTCATCTGTGGGATTTAAGAAAAAAATAAAAGACAGTATTGTAATTGTAATAATCTCCAGAGACAATAAAGATGAGGGCTGGAAAGACTGGCCCATCATGTGAAGCTTATCACAGAGTGTTGCATACAGTTAGAGAAATAACTACACTAACTATCATGACAATGATACTGAGTGAGAGCAATAAAATGCCTGTCTCGAATACAGGCATGGAGTGGAGGAGGAGGGATATACGGGGCATTTGTGGTGTGAAGGTTGCACTGATGAAGGGGGCATTTATTTTTTATGACTGAAACGTAACTAAAAACATATTTATAGTCATGTTGCCTAAATAAAGATATTATTTTTTAAAAAATATTTTGTTTATTTTTTATTTTGGGCCACACCCGGTCCAACACTCAGGCTATTCGCTCAGAAATCACTCCTGGTTTGGGGGACCATAAGGGATGCCTGAGGATCGAATTGTGCTTCATCCTGGGTCAGCTGCGTGTACAGTAAACGCCCTACCGCTGCACCATCGCTCCAGCCCTATCTTGTTTATTTTTGAGTAGGAGCTGCTTCCAACAGAACTCAGGGACTGGGCCACTCTAGAAATGAACCTCCACCTGTTTAGTGCAACCTAACAACTCAGTGCTTTGGGCCTCATGGTGGTGCTTGAGTGGGGTATTGGGAATTTAGTGACAGATTATGGTGACATTTATAAACATCTTCTAGGAAGCAGATTGAAGCTTATATCATTGTCCAAGCACAGTGTGCCCCCAAAGAAATCAGAAATCTTGTGTCTCAATTCAGGGACTATTTAGACTGCTTGCTCTTTGGGTCATTCATATTTCAAAGAAAAAGTGACATGAAAACTGTCCCCTTGCTTTCAAATGAGATCAAAAGTGATGGAGAGCTGTGTCCTGGCAGTTGTCATTTCTCCTCTTGGTGAAGCATCCCCTACTACCAGTACTGATAGCAGTGTTAGCAGTTGCAAATTCAGCTCAGCTCCTGTCACAAAGGAGATACCAACTTAGTGGCACTGAGACTCTTTGGGAACTCAATGATCATTCCTTTAGGCAGAGAAGCAAGGTGGGAACTATCTCGCAATAAGTAAAGGGGAACAAAGAGCAAGTGAACCCTTATGATACTTTATGATACCATACTCATACCCCAACCTTGGACAGGACTTACCTTCTGGGGAGGGATGGACGAAGAAAGCCCCCCTCTATCCTGATGGGAGATTCCAGAGACTGCTTCTGGTCAGAGAGGATGAGAACCTCTGTCTCACTTCTCCTTATAGGACCAGCAGAAGCCCCACCTTAACCCCTCCCAGTAGGCCCTTCCACTCTGCATCACCCAGAACAGCTGCCAGGCAAGAAGAAATTAGATTAGTCTCACAGGATTTGTGCTGTCACAAAGCAAGTTTTCTTTTCACCCTCAAGCCTGTGATTTAGGTGTCTTAGTGGGGGGTTATTTTTACTCCCATGTAGAAATCAAGTCATTGCATTTTGCCTACTTGCTTGCCCTTGTACATGGTATGGTTTGCAGTCTCTGTCTGTGCAATCTTGTCTTGGCCTTCTTCAGTTTTTGGTCAATAAGATGATGATGATCTAAATTTTTAATATTAAAATTGATTTGGGGATGACAGCCATAGATGTTTGGGGCTATTTCAGGTTTAGTGCAGGGCTCACTCCTGCATTGGTGTTCAAGGGACCAAGCAGTGCCAGAGATCTAACCTAGAGCTCCTGCAAGTAAAGAATGTGCTTCAGCCCTCTGAGCCATTACCCTGTCTCCCAATTTATTTTGTGTTATCCTTTTCTGCTCTCAGTCTTCTGTTCTATAAAGTGTCTGAGAGATGGTTTTTGTGACCCAGAAGATTAAAAAGGCAAAGCTTTGTAAAGATGCATCCATATGGGTCAAAGCAGTGGTGCAAGTAGTTGGGTGTTTGTCTTGCACACAGCTGACCTAGGATGGATCACAGTTAGATCCTCCCACATTCCATATAGTCCCCCAAGCCAGGAGCAATTTCTGAGCACATAGCCAGGTGTAACCCCTGAGCATCACCAGGTGTGGCCCCCAAACCAAAATAAATAAATAAATATGCATCCATTAATCTGAACTGCTTTACATTTTGCCTCCTTGTTTATAAAAGGGCATCTTATTTCTACAGATACAAATATTGACACAATTTGAAACTGTAGAGTCTTTAGGCAATGGAGAAAATAAATAGTATTTTTTAAACTAATAAATAACAAAATTGATCCGTATATGAAAGAATACAGGAATAGAAACAGTCTGGCAGAGGAAGAGACATCCTGACTTTAGCTTTTCCGGCCCAACTTTGCAGACCCCAGCTGGGGCTTCCTCATATGCAGAGAACAGGTCTCTCTCTCTCTCTCTCTCTCTCTCTCTCTCTCTCTCTCTCTCTCTGTCATTTATCTCTCTGGGAAGAACCATTTGCACCCCATCTCTCAGGCTCTGTTACCTTTACACTTTCAGAGTTAAGAATGAGGCAAAGTGCAGAGCTTTAACATTAGGTTGACTTGTTGAGTTCTGAGGAACACAGGGGTAGCAGAACAAGAATTCTGCCTTCCTGGGGCTAGAGAGATCACTCATTGGGCAGAAGTACATGTTTTATATATCAGAAAGAACAACAGCAACACATGGTCTACCAGATACAAGGTGGAAAATAGTCACTGAACATCACCAGAATTATGATACTACCCAAACAATAAATTCTGATCTCCTGACTAGCACACCGCAGACGACAGCAATGAAGGGATTATCAAGGGTGGTTCGAGCACCTCCAACAGCTCAGAAGATGATGATCAGGAGCACCAACCATCCACCACACAGCAGGTTCAAGAAAGAAAGAGGAGAAGATCTGTAGCAACCAAAATAACAGGACCATCATAGCTTCTTGTCTTCCTCCCACAAATATTACAGAAAGCTAAGAGGCTCCAAATGGAGGATAAGGTGATGCATAAACATTCTTCCCTCCCAGACATTCGTTCTGGTACAACAGCTTACAATTTATTTTTTAAATTAATTGTTATGATAATATTGGTTTACAAGAGTATCAATGTTCATTTTAGAGATATAATGCTATCATACCACACCCACCACCAAAGCACTATCCCTCTACCACAATCCTTGAATACTCTCAGCCCACTCTCCTTTCTCAAACACATTTGTTAAACTCAAGTCTATGATCAGAAGCTAATGGTTTGTTTTCTTTGGATACTATCTGTTCTTTTGCTTTGGTTTATATATATATATATATATATATATATGTATGTATATATTGCTTATCGTCTCCAGTTCCATTTATGTTGCAGTAAAAGGCAATATTTCATCTTTTTCTTACAGCTGGATAATATTCCATTTCACTTATATACATACACATACATCTCATGTTCTTCTGCACTCATCCATTGCTGAGCATTTATGCTGTTTCCAGGTTGCAATGC